>BPTQ01000008.1:73397780-73484452 GCA_019973895.1 Chrysanthemum seticuspe | reverse complement strand
GTCCTCACTCTCTTCCCTACCTTCTCAGCCCTTATTCTGATCTTCTACTACCTAGTAAAAACTCGTTAAGTAGTTACCCTTCTTACAGAGGGTAACCTAGTGTTTGTAGTAGTAGGTTGAGTCTACTTTGACTTCTCTCAAACCAAAGTAGGTGTCTCAATTGTTAGAGCTACGCTGTTTGACTAAGGTCTCCACCCTGTTCACCACACGAGAATCTCGATCGTCAAAGGTGGTGAAGGCTACTTCAGAGGCTAAGATCTAGTAGTAGTAGTTCTTGTGAGAACTGAAGGGACCATGTTGAAAGTTTGGTAAACAAACTTGGTCCCAACTAAAAGTTTCAAAATTCGAGTCGTGCAAAAACTTTTGAGGAGAATTGGCACTTCAAACTCTCACAACGTAACTTAGAAAGTCTAGAAACTAGTTAACACCGTTGTGAGACAAACATGTCTCCAAACCTCAAGACCAACTAAAAATTGCACTCGAGAAGTAACAGTTGGGCATACCAGTTGAGAAGTCGTTTGTGTAGTTAGTCTCGTGCTGAGCAAGAGTTCTTTCGAGAGGGCACTCTCAAACTTCACGGTTAAGAGGAGTTTTCAAAAACGTGCTGAGCTTAAAACTTTGAAAATCAACCCTGGTTCAAACAAATGGTTTGAAAGTTGTACCAGGGAAGTCAAGAGTGTTCTTGATGATGATGATCTAGAATCGGAGACTTCATCGGAAGTGGTGGAAACTGCTAGCTCTAAGAGCACACCACTTGTCCCACCTCTGGAATCAGTTTGTCGCATCGAGATTGTTAACTCTGTGGATGAAACCAAACTCTCTTCAGTTTCATCTGAGTTGGATGATGATGTTTGTGATCCAATGGGAGACATTCTTCCCATTGATGAATTGCTCAAAAATGATCCATCATCTTCTAGTCTTATTCCCGACTCTTCCATCCCTTCTCTCACTCCTGATGAGGAAGATGACAACTTTTGAAATGAAGTCGATGCATTTCTTAGTGATGAGTCAATTCCAACAGGAATTGATAATACTTACTTTGATTCAGAGGGGGACATCCTTTTTCTAGAAAATCTGTTGATTGAAGAACCATTTCCCACCCTCCCTCCCGGACATCTTCTTGACAATCACCATCTAAGCTTCAAGTTTAAGCTTAAAGACGTCAAAACTGGTGATTTGCTTCTCTCTGCTGAGGAATGGACATGCATTCTCATGTACGTCTTTATTCCATTCTTCACAGATGGTGTGGTTGCTCTTTCCCTTTTCTCTTTCGGGAATGAGGACACCATCTTTGACCCCGGTATCATCCCTTATAGTTTCTACTATTAAACAATACCGCGGTTATATCTCATCGGTGTGGAACTTTCTGATGTTCATATGTTCATTAACATTGTGAACGAAAGTTCGATCGAGATTGGTTTTCCACGTTACTTTCCCCATGAACAAATGAATGCGGGGATCGAGTCAAGCTAGCGACTCGGTAATCAAAAACAGTAGCATGCCATATGGGTTATCACCCATATTTCTGAGCTGTTTGAAGTTTGTTACGGTTAGCCATTCACAAGTGGCTAGCTTGTGTGATAAAACTTGACAGTTCAGCTTCTTCTTTCTACTTTCTACCACCCTAGTGTGGGGGGGGGGGGGTTGCCCCACATGTTTTGTATATAAGTCTTATCAAAAAAAAAAAAAAAATCTTCTTTCTAAATAATGGCCGTAGTATTTCCCTTTTACGTTCTTTGTTTCGGCATAACCGCCGGTACTTTGAATATTGAGGGCAATATTCATTTCTAGTGTGGGGGGGAATTCTCACGAATTTTATCATGTAATTATACCGCCTAATTCCCCCGTTTTTGGCCAAAATTTTTTTTGGAGCAAGTGTTCTACACTTACTCAATTGGTTATCAGTCCGCCTTGTCTAATAAACAAAAGGATTGGCTAATCCAGGAGCAAACGGCTCTTGGTAAAGATATCTCAAATCCGTTGACGGCTTGCAATTTGCCCAAAATTGTATGGTATTCAGCTCACCATATCCTAAAAAGTGAAGAGTTGGCTAGCCCGCAAGTTTATGGCTTGTGGTAAAGGCAGTGGAAAAACCATAATTGGTAATCGACTCACCAAAGATAATATTGATAATTTATCTAAGAGTTGGCTAGTCCAGAAGCAAACGGCTTCTGGCAAAGACAAATCAAATCCGTTGGAAGCTGGTGGTTTGCTCAAAATCACATGGTTATCGGTGTACCATGGTTCTTACTTGAACTAAAACATTTGGCTACTCCAGAAGTAATGGCTTTTGGTAAAGAGATTCAAATCCATTAAGTTTTTCTCAAAAGATTGCTAGGGACTAGCAATAGTTTAGTGTGGGGGATTGATGAGTGTGTAAATACTCATCATTTTTAGTCAAATCTGAACTGCAAAACACTTAAAAATGCTCACAAATGCATCAAAATACTGAAAATATTCCAAAATTGCATTTTATATGTTTCAGATGCAAAATGTTCAAAATCAGATGAAAAATGAGCAAAGTTTGCATAATTGGCAGTTTCAGTCCCCCAAGTTTCTAAAATTGTCAAAAATAGTCCCTGAGTCAAAATTTCAAAAGAAAAATCACCAAAGGTCCTTTTAATATCATAACTTGTCAAAATTAGTCCTTTGGTGAAAAATATAAAAAGTTTAGAGAAAATTACAAATTGGTCCTTCAAGTTTAAGAATTGGCAGAAATGGTCCCTGGAAAATCTGAAAATGGCAACTTTGGTCCTTGTAATATTAACACTTGTCAATTTCAGTCCTTGGAGCAACTTTGAGATATTGGCAGCCTAGGTCCCTACAGTTTCAGAAATTGCACAATTAGTCCCTTGATTATTAACCCCCTATACCACTTGGACTTGTCACAAACCTACTTTTGGACCCCTGCCTTACCAAATGACCCCTGTCAATGCAATTTGGACCCCCCTATTATTTAATAATCCAGTCAAACCAACTTTTGACTCATCCCTTCCCTCCCTCACGGGTGTACCACTTCCACCACCATCATCACCCTGCTACTCCCCTGCTAACACTCCACCATCATCATCCCTACCCCCCTCCACCTCACAACACTCCAAAGGTTCATTTAATGCACCCTTTGTACCTAACACTCATCCCAGCTGTTAAAAACCAAAATTGGCGCCAAAATTCATCCTATGGCCAAGATTGCTTCAACCAATCCAAGGGCCTAGTTTTATTGCTGGGATTTGAAGAGAGAGGTGAGAGAAAGAGGATTGGTGTATAAAAGACAAGAGGAAGCAACAAGAGAAAGGGACTTAGTTTATTTTTTTCAAGTGTATGTCATTTTTAAGTTTAACATGTCTTAAATAGTTCTTAAGTGTATTTTCCAGTTTAGTTTGTATCAAACTAAGGTTTAAAGTGTATTTCAACTCTATTAAGTCTCAATTCCAGTTTATGTTCATGTTTTCAATTTTCATGTTAACTGTTGGATTTTTAAATTTCAAACACTGAATCTCAAGCTTCAATTAGCTTCTTTCCAAGTTAAAACAAGTTATATTAGCTTATAATAGCTTTTTATAAGCTTGTGTTTAAGAGTTAAACAATATTGAAACCTGGTCAACAAAAGTCAACAATGGAGCAAATCTGATGCAGGCATGGAATGGGTTAATGCAGACATGGAGTTGGGTTGATTTTTAGTCATTTGGGTTGAATTGGATAGGTTAGAGGTCTTGGGTTCACTGTTGGCAAGCCATAGTGGCTAGGGACCTTTGTAAGTGATTTTCACAAGTTCTTGCATACAATGTATTTGTATTCATAATCTGCTAAAACCTATTTTAATAGTTGTGTTTAGGCTAAATAAGTTTAGTTTGATCAATGGTTCATGCTTGTTCAGTGTTAGATTAGTTTCAATTTGCAAATCAGTGTAATAAGGGGTGTTTGGTTTACTGTCATAACTGATCTTAAGGTGTGTTCATGAGTTGAAATCTGTTGGATCATGTTTGTTTAGTCCATATATACTCATTTGAGTCATTATTTTGTGCCTGCTAGTTCAAAAAGTCAACATTCCATGAAATATGTCTAAGCTCTTAACTGTTGTGGATTTGGGTTTGCAAAAATCTTGATTTGTGTTTAGAAGTCTATAACATAGCTTGCATTAGTGTTATCATATCATATTACTTCAACATCAGTCATAAAATTAGAATCAAACTTCATGAAAGTCAAACTTTCTCAACTGCCTTTAAAAGTCAAAACATAAAAAAATGGATTTGAGCTAGATTAGGAGGATTTTTCATGGCTTCATTTTTGAGCCATATTCAGTGAAACTTGGCATTCTAAAAACTTCAACTGGTCTTTTTACTTATCAGCATTTTTGTGGAATTTTACAAATTTCTTAAAAGCTCCAAACAAGCTCCTCTTTTAAGTATCAAGTGCCCTGCTCCAAAAGCTCAGCAACAACTGAGTTTTCTCAGATTGTGCAGCCTATGCACAGAGCTCATAAGAACTGGTCTAGGTATGATTTTTGGTTTAGACGCTCTCACCCAGGTCTGCTTTAGGTTCCAATTGGTGTTTTTCATTTTGAGCTTATTTAAAAGCTTGTGCTTGTGTCCAAAGTTGGTACCCAAAACTGTTGTTGAATTTGAAACTCAAATAATCCAAATCTATTAATCTTGCAATTCAGTAGCTATGGCCTGTTGTTTTTAGTTGCATTTGAGTTATTGTAGCATAGTTTGGCTTTTGTAAACAGTTGGTGGCTTATTTTGTTCATTTGGCTTATTTGGAGTGCTTAATAATAAGCACTTGCACATCAGTTCCTAATTCATCCACACAAGCCCTTGTTTTTCCATTTTTCCTAGATTCCTCTCATTATTTTAGACTTTTCTTGAAATTTTCAGATTTTTCCAAGCTTGTTTGCTATTTTTCTTGTTTTAAATTAATTTTTAGGCCTTTTTAATTAGCTTTAAATACAATTAATTAAGAAAAGCTTCAAAAAAATAATTTTTCATTTTTCTTAAGTTTAGATAAATATAAAAAGTCAAAAAAATATTTTTCTAGATTTTTCTTAGTTAAATTTGTATTTTTAAATAATTTAATTAGTTTTTAATAGTTTTTAATTCCTAGAAAATCCAAAAATAATCAGAAAAATACAAAAATAGTTTTGAAAATTCTCTTTTGATATTTAGATTTTTCTAAGTCTTAATTTTATTTTTCTAGCCTTATTTCACATTTTCTTGTATTTTAGGTAATTATTAAATAGTTAAAAATAGTTTTTAATTAATAATAATTAGATAACTAGTTATAAAAATAATTTTCTTTTTCTATAAATTTTCTTTTATCATTAGGATTGTAAAAATGTATTTTTCATATTTTTAGGATTTATATTGTATAAGTTTCACTTTTTCACTTGTACGTCACGTAGTTTTTAATTCAGTTTTATAAAAACAAAAAGAACAAAAACATCATTTTAATAGTAGTGATAGCATTTATTTAATAGTTTTTATCTTTTTAATTTCCTTTAATTTGCATTTAAGCCGTTGTAATTTGTTGGCTTTTTCTGTAGTTATAATAATCTCAAATCCCTTTTTCGTTCAAATTTCTCGATCACTTTACGTTTGATAATCCATTGCATAGCTCGCTGGGACATAACGACCCGGGGAAACACTATACTCCCCAGATCCTCATTGCATTCGTGCTTGAGCAGTTTTAAGCTGATTACGGTCTGCCATTCACAAGTGGCAGGCTTGAGTGATTTAGCTTGACTGTTTGGCACGCATCAAGCTCTTTCCTCGATAGCTATGCAGTTTGAGTATATTGCTGCGGGGAATGGAAGTGTCAAAGATGTAGCGTATTTCCTTGAGCCATCGCCACAGTGTAGAAGAAATTCCAAGTCTTTGTTGAAGAAATATCTGAATGGAATCCTAGGTTCATCTGGTTGGCCAATTGTTGGTAGAGGTTTTGACCAGTCGGTGTAGTATGGAGGGTTGTCCCGTTTGGTGAAGTCGATGTTTGCTTCTGGGTTGAGCCAATCCATGTTGTTAGACATAGCTCGAGCAATGTTTTCAAGGTGATATTCGACCTCGATGGCACTTTCTGAGCTATCTTTCCACAGTTGAAAAGCTTCATTCTTGATTCGCCTCAACTCGGATTTCGTCATCTTCTTCATATGGAACTTTTCTTGCATAATCTTAGCATGCTCCAATGTATTACCGTCTACCAGATCTTGACCTTCAGCAGGGTAGGCAGTTGAGTTAACAAGTGTATAGAACCATTCAAATTCCTCTGTTTTATCGTCATCTAACCATGATACGACGTCAACCATGGGCGCCTTCTTCTTCTTTTGTTTCGGCCTAGATGAGGATTCTGGTTTCTTAACTTGTTTGGGAGAGGTGGGTTGTTGTAGGGGCTCACGGACTTCCTCATCGTCACCACCCGTATACTCAAAGTGATCACCGGTTTTCTGAGTCTCGGGTGGTAACTTAGAATCCTGAGGTTTATCAGTAGAAGAGCTAGGAGGAGTTCTTTGAGAAGCTGGAGTCCTTTGGGGAGGAGGTTGCATGGAATACTGAATAGAAGATGATTCATCAGACTTCTTTGTGCGTTTGGGCTCTTTATCCTTATCCTGATCTTTGTCTTCATCATCTCTTGAACGTTAGGGCCTAACAGCTTCTTCTCGGAATGAGGACCTGAGTTGGTATTCCAGTAGAGCTTCAAACAGTTTAGCTTCGTGTGAGGCAAACGTTGCAGAGCGTTTCGACATTTGCTCAACTAGCCGGTTCACCAATTCATCATCTGAGAAGATTGTAGATTCAACTGGATTGATGCTTAAATTCATCGGAGTTGATTTCATGGCTTGTTTGGCTAGATGCAAGAGATTTGGATACAGTTGTCTGTTATACATCTCCTTTGTCAGTTTCGGAACGATCTTCATAAGGAACTGGTGAGAGTATCCTTTGATCATTTCGTCTATTTTCCCTTGAATATCATCTTTCATGAGCTTCTGGACATACTCCTTTTCATCTTGCATCTTGTCGAGATCATCATGAATATACTGTATCTGATCAGCATAGAAATTCATCTTCATGTAGAGGATGTCTTTTTTTCTGACTTGTTTGACAGCATTCCCAATTCTTTTATGAGCATGAGATATCCAAGATCGAGTTGGCTTCTTCACTGATTTGGATGTTGATTTGGTTGATCTTTTAGATGGTGGTGGTGAGGAGTGAGATGATGAATCTGATGAGGAGGAGACATGAGGAGGCTCAGGGTCCTTTGGAGGTGCAGAAGTATCCTCCTTGGAACGAGTTGGACTGTTGAGAAGATAATCATCATAATTCTCTTCGTTATCTTGTCCAGATTTAGCCTTTTCTTCCGTCTGAGCCTTAGCTTCTTCATCAGTCTTTACTTTCTCAGTCTTATTCTTTTCTGGTTCCTGAATGTTATAATCAGTAGACTCCTCCACAAGCGTTTGTTGTTGCACAAGATTGGTGGCACCAGCTCCCTTATCGGGTTGATTAACCGCATCAGGAGATGGTTTAGAGTGGGCAGCACCACTTGATCCTCCGGGGCCACCCATTTGGTCTTTTGCAAATTCTTCAGCTTTTTGAAGGTGTCTAACGAATTTAAACTTCTTCCTGTATGAAGTATCCAGTTGCTCTTCATCACTTTCTGAGCTTTCTTCATATGGCACAAGTACAGGAGTCTTCCCTTTTCCTAGGTCAGCTGGAGGACTAGGAGGTTTTGCTACTGAGGGAGGTGGTTCGGTTGCAGATTCAGAGTAGTGGACCTCCTCATCTGATTGTGTATCTACAGAGCTTTCGTCCAATAGCTTTCTTGGTGGTTCAGGTGTAGGAATAGGAACAGCTTCCTGAGAGGGAACTTTCTTCTTTGGAGTAGGTTTCCTCTTTGGGACCTTCCTTTGACTCTCTGTGCTTACTGCACTACCAGCACTTCCTCTTCTGGTTCTCCGAGTAGGTGTTCCAGAAGGCTTTTCATCGAGATGACCAACTTTGCCTTCTCTTACTGCTACCCGATACCTTTTGTACGTTTCAAGCTTCTTGATTTCGTTAGTCAGTACGTGATCAGGTAACACAGCACCCTGTTTCTTTGTTGACGATTCCTTGATTCTGACAGACAGGATAGGCTCAGTCAACATATCGTGATTGTCTGGGTCATTGAGCCTCTGTGGAATATCGGGATTAAGTCCAAGTGCTCTCTGGATCAACAATTTTGTGTATCTGACATAGGGAATCTTTGAGCCAAGTTTCTTGTGAAATGACATCATGTCTTCCCATAACAGTGCTTCAATTTCGATGTCCTTTTTGTTGATTAATGACCAGAAGATTTGTAGTTCCATGAGCTTGGGATGCTCATAGCCACTATCACGACCAGAGACCGATTTGGTGATGATGATGTAGAGGGTTCTCCACGGTTGAGGAATGTTCTTAAGCTCCACATGAGAGTGCTTAGTGATAATTCCTGAAGCTTCATCATAGCCAATATCAATAAGGAATTGAAGAACTGTCTCCTCAGTAGGTGTGGCAAAGAAGTCGGTTGGCTCGATTTCAGGAATGAGAAGAGCAGCCCGTAGGTCTGCATGAGTGATGGTGACTTGTTTGTGATTGAGAGTTACAGTCACTGCACTTTGACCCTTGATCCTCTGCATTGAATTCCAGAACTGTTGAATGTAGATCTCCGGAACAGTAGCAGAGTGTGAGAGCATGTTCTGGTACGGATGATTCTTAAGAATATCCACAGCAATCAGGCAAGAAGATTCTAAGCATGTGAGGGTATCAAAGTCAACCCTGAGGTTGTTCTTTCCAATCTTTCTAGGATAGCCATTAGGGAAGATGTCAGCAATTGTGAGAACTTCTGGTGCATCCACATTCATTTGAGCAGCCATGAAGTGATCTGAAATAACATTAGCCAAAAGAACCAACATATCAAAAGACATAATGTTAGTCAACAGAAGGTTTTTATTGTCTAATTATTGAATGTACAGTGTTAATGATTGTTACGAGTCCTAAGTCACTTGTTTGTTCAACAGTCCAATGACGTCGTGAAATGTTTCGTGATTTAGTTAACTTTAAGTTTTAAAGTTTATGTTATCATTCATAGTTCACAACATATCAAACGTTTAAGTTTATTAGTGACATTATTGGTTTCGTGACGTTATGATTCATTTATTTACAAGTTTGCACGCGTAACAATTCATAACGAAGGTTTGATCAAGGCTTATGCGTAGGAATAGTAGCTTATGCGTAAACAGGAGAAGTATACGCGTAGACGCAAGCTTATGCGTAGGATCCTTACTTACGCGTAAGAGATATTACGCGTAGGAAAAGAGGACCTTATGCGTAGAGCTTACGCGTACGCGCATAAAAAACCTTATGCGTAAGGCTTACTCGTAAGAGTAGACGTTATGCGTAGAGTCACTGTTTACGCATATCCTTCACAGGATACGCGTAGTCCCATTGTAGAACCTTACGCGTAACAGTTACGCGTAAAATTTCTCTTACGCATAACTTTCTACGCGTAAGGTGATCCTTATGCGTAGAGTAACAAAGACCTTGATTCTGAGTTTTAAGCGCAACAAGCCTGAAATAAAATCATCATATCATCAATCTTAACACATATATTCATTTTAAAACAGATTATGGCATGAAAACTTGTTAAACAGTTTACGCGTAGAAAGTCATACGCGTAAGTCAAAACCCTAGAGTTTATGAATTACGCATATGATTTCTAGCCATAGGAATTGCACCAAACGTTTTCTAGTAGGTCTTAGGTGTTGTGAGAGTCTAATAACCAAGTTTTAACATCCAAAACGCAGTGAATCAAAAATACCCAAACCTAAGAACATTAAACCCTAAATTCCAATTGTTTATTCAATTAGTGTTTCTGGGTGGTTATAGGGCCAGGAAATCATTAATTCAACATGATAAAAACATCACACAACAATCTTTTTGACCAAAAACCTTCACATTTGAAAACGCCCAAAATTACGCATAAACCCTAATTTTGAAATTCACTCAATTCGTGTATCTGGGTTCGTTTAAGTGATGAAAATGAGTTTATTGATGTAAGAAACAGATTTTAACACTATCTTTCTAACCACAAACACCCAAACATGATTATGTGTTCATGTGCTTACGCGTAAGCCACAAAAGTCACAATATCTCATGATTGAACCGTTGGATTCATGAAAGATTTAAAACCTTTGTTTAAAAACTTGTTATAAACACAAAAACACTTACAAATTGATGATCCAAAACACAAATTTCTTGAATGATTCTTAGGCGTAGGATGTTTTTAGGTGTTAGTAATAAGTGTGAAGAATAAGTTAGGTGGAGATGTTTTTATAAAAATGACTTTGAGATTTTGGCAGTTTTAGTCCCTCCACCTTTTCCTTTTTCATCCAATGCCATTTAACTTCCATTTTGGTTATCAAACAAAGATTTTAAGAAAGAAACTTGACGACACTCCCCCTCGACTTAAGAAAATAATGAAAGGTTATGAATTTTAGTCCGAGGAGTGTCATTGAATCAGAAAAATTTGCCACCATTGATAAAAGAAACAACCGGGATGAGATAACATGCAAGTACACAGATGTATTGAAACAGTTAAGTGATTATTTTTTCCCCCTCAACACTTGATCGGAAAAATACTGAATTTTGAAAGATTATAGTGTTGACGAAATAAATGTACATGCCATGTTGAAAGAAAATTAGATTAGAAGAATATTTTTGTTGTTTTATCAGGTTTTATATTTTTGTATTTTGTTTTTGAAAAATTATTTACAAAAGAGATTTTGGTGTTTGACAGGTTTTTAAGACTGTTTTAGGAGGTCATCCAATTCCTCTTAAGTCAAACACCTCATACCAATCCGGTGGACCAACTCATTAAACCTAGCGGGAGGCAAGGCTTTGGTGAGAAGATCTGCCAATTGGTATTCTGTACCCACGAAGTATAATTCAACTGTACCCTGTTCCACGTGGTCCTTGATGAAATGATAGCGAAGATCGATGTGCTTAGATTTCGAGTGCTGAACTGAGTTGCACGAGATCGCAATGGCACTCTGATTGTCGCAGTACATCGGGATTCTGTCAAATACGTAACCATAGTCTTTGAGTTGTGTTCTCATCCAGATGACTTGAGCACAACATGCTGACATGGCTACATATTCTGCTTCAGGTTGATGACAGCGATGTACAATCCTGCTTCTTTGATTGCCAAGGACACCAGTTTATCACCAAGAAATTGTAGTGCTCCTGAAGTACTTTTCCTTGAGTCTAAGCATCCTGCGTGGTCAGCGTCTAAAAAGCGATTAGTTCAAAACCAGAATCCTTCGGATACCAGATCCCCAAGTTAATGGTTCCCTTGATGTATCGGAGGATTCTTTTAGCCTCAGAGAGGTGTGTTTCAGTTGGTCGTGACTGATAACGGGAGCAGAGATATACGGCAAATACAATATCAGGTCTACTAGCTGTTAGATACATGAGAGACCCAATAATACTTCGGTATTTGGTAGGGTCAACTAATTTCCCATTGTAAATCAGCGTCTAGTTTCTTGGTATGAGTCATTGGTGTGGCATAAGTGTCACAGGTTTTCATTCCAAATTTGTTTAACAATTCAAGGGCATATTTGGACTGACTCAAGAAAATACCACGGGGTGATTGATGAACTTGCAGTCCTAGAAAGAACGTAAGTTCACCCATCATTGACATTTCAAAATTTTCTTCATTAGTTTTGCAAAAGCGATTGAGTACTTTTTATGTGTAGACCAAAAAATGATGTCATCCACGTAAATTTGAACAATTAAAATATGTGCCCCGTGATATTGTATAAAAAGAGTAGGGTCGACCGAACCTTTGGTTAAATTATTGGCAATGAGGAAAGATGATAGCTTATCGTACCATGCCCGAGGAGCTTGTTTGAGACCATACAGAGCTTTGTTCAGTTTGTAGACATGGTTCGGGAACTCGGGATCAACGAATCCTTCTGGTTGGCTGACATAAACCATTTCTTTCAGTTGTCCGTTGAGAAACGCAGTTTTGACATCCATTTGAAAGACCGTCATATTCATATGAGCCGCGAACGCGAGAAATATCCGAACAGCCTCAAGACGAGCAACCGGAGCAAAATATTCTTCAAAGTCTATTCCTTCTTCCTGACGATAACCCTTAGCAACTAGACGTGACTTGTTTCGGATTACATTCCCTTCAACATCCAATTTGTTTTTCCAAATCCATTTGAGACCAATGACGTAGACCCCTGTTGGTCTTTCAACCAGTTCCCATACTTCAAGAAGTTTGAATTGGTTGAGTTCTTCTTGCATGGATTCAATCCAGTTGTCTTTTGTCATTGCGTCTTTAATGTTTTTAGGATCAGATTGGCAGACAGTGAGTGCATAAATGCAATGTTCACCATCTGTGTGAAGACGTTGTCTCATAACGACTGGTTGATTCGGGTGGCCAATAATATTTGCCAGAGGATGGTCTTTTGTCCATCGATGTGTAGAGGGTTGATGTTGGTATACATTGTGCAGATTCTGAGGATTCAAATGGTTTGTTGATGATTCCGCGACATCAGGTGCAACAGTGTCATTAGCAAACGGGTTAAAGAACGCATTTGGATCAAAATCTGCATATGGGGGTACTTCATTCAGAATATCATCAGCCGGTTCATCATTGTTGGAAGCGGTTTGTTCAACTGTTGTGGTGGAGTCAACTGGTGATGCTTCTTCAACAGTAGTTGTTGTAGCGGGTGTATCAGGTATAAGAGTAGTATCAGGTTGAGCAGCGGAAACAGCGGATACACCTGGAGCACGTTCATCAATATCGTCACTGAACAGAGGAGCAAATAACCTTTCCATTTGTTGACGAGTGAGCTGGGGGCTTTGTTCAGCTGATGATGGGGTTTGAGGGAAGTTTAAGCGGTTGTGACCGGGTTCTAAGCTGTTATACTCAGAAGCCATTTCCGTAAGTTCATCAAAATGAGCATGAATCGTTTCCAAAACCTGTTTTGTACGACGATTCCATATCCGGTACCCTTTAGAATTCTCACAATATCCAATAAAGACTCCAATGTCAGCTTTGGCTTTGAGCTTTCCAAAATCATCACGATCATTATTCGGATAGCAAAGGGATCCAAATACATGAAAGTGTTTGAGATTCGGTTTATGGTTGTGGACAAGCTCGAAAGGTGTTTTGTTGTGGCGTTTTGTGATCATAGAACGGTTTTGAGTATAGCATGCAGTAGATACAGCTTCTGCCCACAAGTAATCTGGAAGTTTAGCATTGATTAACATTGTTCTTGCAGCTTCCACTAACGTTCGGTTACGTCTTTCAACAACTCCGTTTTGTTCTGGTGTACGTGCAATAGATGTCTGATGCTGAATTCCCACTTTCTCATAAAATTCACGAAGGGTTTGGTTAACAAATTCAGTTCCTTTGTCTGTCCTGATTTGGCGGACCGTGTTCCGGAGCTGAACTTGAATTTTCGTGAGAAAGGTGATGATCATTTATGGAGCTTGGTCTTTGCTTCGAAGAAAGTAGACCCAAGTCCATCGTGAATAGTCATCAACAATTACTAAGATGTAGCGTTTGCCATTTATCGTTTGCACGCGCATCGGGCCACATAAATCCATGTGAAGAAGATGAAGCACATGCTGAGAGCTGTGTTCCACCTTTGAAGGAAAATGAGCACGAGTGCTTTTCCCTTTGTTCACAAGCTGAGCAAAGGTGATCTTTTGAATACCGGAATCATGGGAGTCCTTCAACTAGTTTGTGTCGAGCAAGGTTGGTGATGGTTTGAAATTTTAGATGTGAGAGACGACGGTGCCATAGCCAGGATTTTGTTGATGTTGCCTTTGAAAGTAAGCATATGAGAGATGATGCAACCATGTCTTGCATAGAGATAGTGTAAAGACTTGAGTTACGCGAGCCAGACATAAGGTCGTTTCCTTGTAGATCACGAATGAAACAAGATTTCTCCCTGAAAGCAACCTCCAAATCTCCATCACAGAACTGACCTACTGAAAACAGATTGTGACCGAGGCCTTCCACATAGTAAACCCTGCTAATTTCGATGTTCCCATTGATATAGTCTCCGTAGCCCATGATAGCTGCAAAGTGATCATTCCCGAATCTGACAGTGCCAATGAACTTTGCAATAAAGTTTGATAACAGTTTAAGGTTGCCTGTCATGTGTCGGGAACATCCGCTATCAACAATCCAGAGAATGATCTGTATCACCTGCCTTACACACAGACGACACAGATGGAATAGAAGTAGATGTGGAACCCGAAATGTTAGAGGGTTCCGATGCAGTTATAGTAGACATACACACATCAATAACTTTAGGCATCCATTTAAATCCTAGTGTGTTATATATCCATTTCTGCCATCTATAACTACTATTTGCTTTAGTCTTAGTGAATGCACTAGGTGGTACTACATTCTTAGGAGGTGAAACTGGAGCTACAGGGACATCAATGCTTGCCTTAGAATCTAAAGAAGGCGGTCTACCAAGCACAAACTTAGAATGATTAGTGGGCCTAGAGGTATTCCGATTCTTAGGATTCCGTAAACGAGAGATGATAGCTTTAGCAACACATTTGTCTTGACAATCAGAATTCATACTTTTACGACAAATAACACAAGGTGCATCAGACTGAATATCAAAAGTACTTAAAGGTTTAGCCTTCGTTACATCACTATTTCTATTACATTTGCCAGACGCAATGTCTATAGTGGAAGCAACGTGAGTCTTATTCATAGTCCTAGGGTGTTCTTCTACTTTAGCATTCCTTATTGATCTTTTCTTAGGTCGCAACTTCCTATTCTTCGATTGAGTGCTCCTAGGCTGTGAAGTGCGGACGTTCGGAAAAGACGCAACTATTCCTGTTTTAGTAGAAGGAAGCATGTTAGCAACTTGTGATTTGGCAGTAGGGATTCTAGGTTCACGATTACTAAGGGCTTGTTTGTTAAATTTTTTTATTAAGTCATTTCTAATTAAGAGATGACTTAATGCAGACACCCTCAATTTTATTGCTTAATATTTTGAGTCATCTTTCTCTATTAAGTCACAAACAAACAGTTTTAATATGACTTAATGAATTCAGCTTTTTTCATATTAAATCAATTAAGTCACAAACAAACACCACCTAAGTGTTACTGGTGCTATTCTCTTAATCACGGTAGGCGGAAGTAGTTCATACTTTCCTAACATTTCTCTTAACTTAAAGATAGTGTGAATCAAATCTTGATTTTCAGAACGAATATTACCAGTAAAATTCATGACTTCACTAGTGTGTGCAAGATAGTGATCAAGTTCGTTTGATGCTTCATGACGAGTCTTATTGAGTAAATCAAATATGACACCATATTCCTGTTTAACTTTTACAAGTTCTTGTTCATATTTTGAGATTTGACTTTTCAAAGACACGTTTTGATCATCCAGTTGCTCAATTTTAGGATCAGAAGATTTTGCACGCAACTGAGCGATTTTGTTTTGAAAAACAAGTTGTTGATTGTGAATATCTTTTTGACACCAATTAAGACGACGTTTTGCATTGTAAAGTTCGTTAAGCAATCGTTCGTTTTCAGCTTTTAAAGACTCGATCTGAAGCACATTATCAGTATTCTCAACAGTTACAACATTATCAACAGTATCAGCAGAGATATAATCAGATGCATATGAGACAGAATTTAATAACACAACATTATGGATATTAGCACAGATAACATCTTTCAAGAGTCGATCAACATCTTTTCTCAACATTTTCTTTTTACGTTTAGTATTAGAAATAGATGTTTCTGTTTTCTCGAAAACGACCTTCATCACTCCAAGTTCCTTATGAAAGTCCCGTTCCCAAGAAAGTGCACAATTTTTCAAATTTTTAACATTTGGTAAAAGATTTTTCTGAAAAATGTCTCTTTGTTCTCGCGCCAGAGGCGATTGAAAATGTTGAACTTTGATTTCAGAATGATATTCTATCTCATGTTGTAAAGTTTTGAGGTCAGCCATGAAAATGTCAAAATATCTAAGAATTTTGCGATTTTAAGGTTTTGAGTTTACTTCACTGATGGAAGGTAAAGGACCATAAATTTGTGCATAGTCTGGTTGGGGATTAACATTAGAAGACTCAGACGTTTTTATGATAACCCTTGGTGTGTTAAAAGAATCCGTTGGTGTGACGAAAGTGACCGGTTTAGAATAATTAAAAGGTTTGTTGTAAACAACAGTTTTTAATTTTGATCGACTCTCGTCTTCTGCATCTAATTCCTCTTGACGATGATATTCAACAACACTCATAACAGAATTATCAATTTTATATTCTGCACTGGAAACTTCAGGATTTGGTTTGAATGTTTTGGTAGAAAGCTTAGGTTTGTAATCAGCAAGATTCGGTCCATATCCATTTGGATTGGGTTTTAAAGTAAACTTTTCAATAGCAGTTACTGACTCACCATGTTTGTAAACAATAGTTTTAAACTCTTTAAGTTTGCATTGCAAGCCGATAATTTCTTCAAGATGATCATCTATTCGTTTCGTGGAATGCTTTTTGTATGCAGAGAACTGTTTTTGGCAAGTTAACAGCTCAGCTTTAGCTTTTTGATTTTCCAAGGTGAGAGCGTTAATTTGCTTTTTATGTTCATGTTTCAGTTGTTCTATTTCAGACAACAAAGCATTCTTCGAAGCGGCTAGATCACGCATCTGTCTCTCTAAATATTTTTCGTTTTGATGAGATTTAGCAAAAGCGACTTCAAAACCCTTTTCACGGTTTTCTTGAGTTTTGAAAAAGTTGAGTTGCAATTTTAAACATTCAAAATCCTTGGTTAACAGTGCATTTTTACTTTTTAAGTCCTGATTTAATGCACAACATTCTTCAATTTGGGATTGATGGTCTTTAAGTAAAAGAGCAAGATCTGGATGAGGCAAAAGTTCGGCTTGTTCAACGGAAGTCACAACATGATCATTATTTAGATCCTCAAGTATAACCACGGAGTCAATTTGATTATCAAAGGAAACCATAAGGTTATCTTGATCGTCAAATGTAACTACGGGGTCTAATTGAAAATCGTCGAAATGAGATGTAGATGACTCATTTTGAACACTCTGAGCCTTGCCGGATTCAGATGTTGGCGGAGATATTAGATCAGAGATAATTATGGTTTGTTCGAGTACCTGAGACAAGCCATCAGTGTCATACACTGGGCCTGTGTCACTCATGTGTAACTCATGCATATTAGCCATTAACATAACAGCTGCATTAGCCTGCAAGTCCTCCATATCATCATCTGAGTCTGCATCTGCCATAAAACTCTGTTCTTTGTTTGTGAGAGTTCCACCAGCTTCATCCTTAAGAGCCAAAAGAAGAGCCTCTTTGAAATAAGCACTGCCCTTAGTCCTCGGCTTTGGGCATGCATTAGCCAGGTGTCCCTTCTCATTGCAGTTGTAGCATCGAAGACCATTCAACCCATTCTGAGCATTTCCCTGTTCCACCACTTGAGCTCTGTTGTTGTTCCTACCCATAGCATTAAACCCTTGACCACCGCCCATCTGACGACCATAACTACGATTCTGAACTTCAACTCGTCCATTATTCACAACAGCCTGATTTCGTGTATTAGATGAGGAACGAATACGATTGTTGGATTTGTTGGTATAACGGCTAAAAGCATTAGCAATCATAACAAACCCTTATTGCAATGCTTCGAACGGATCGGATTCCTCATTAGTTTGACTATGAAGTGCTTGATCATTGTTGTTGTTGTAAGGAACCAATTGATTTTGTTGAGGTTGCTGTGATTGATCGTTTTGTGTGACTGAGGCAGTTGGTTGAGTTGCTTGTTGAGGAGGATAACTGTTTGAGCATACAAGGCAAGTTGTTGATTTTCCGGAGTTGTCGTTGAAGCAATTTTAGCACGGAGAATCCTTTCCCTATCAACTTCCTTTTCATGAGGCTTCAAGTAATCGTACAACAATCCATATGTAGAATGATGCATATTCTTCGCTTGACGGAGAAAAATGACATACTTCTCCCATTCAGGACCAAGACAACTCAGGAACTTAGTATTCACTGCAATTCTTGGCATGATGATGTTGTGTTTATCCAAATCATTGATGATGTCTGAAAATCGATGATGATAAGACTCTAGTGTCTCTCCAGGTTCAATCATGAAGTGTTCATAAGCCAAGTAAATTTTGGATTCCATATCTTCCTGATTGAGTGCAGATCCTTCCATGAGTAGATGAATATGTTCCCACATTTTCTTTGTAGTCTTTTGAGCATCAACACTTCAAAGAATTTGGTTTGGTAATCCTAAAAGGATATATTGCATTGCAAGCTCACCAGATTCATAGTGTAGAAGTTCTTCTGGATTCAAGTCTACAACAGTAGCAATGTTTGATTGTTCATCTCTTGGTGGATTAGCATTAGGATCTCCGGGTACAATGACATTAGGCATCTCAAATGGACCTTCCAAGATAACCTTCTTTAAGAACTTTCCATGTGGCTTCTTCAGATCACAAAACCTAAATAACCTTATCACCCATTGATCGTAGTTTCCTGGAGTGAGCATTGGAGGTCTATCAAGTGATCCAGCCTCATGAATTGATTGTTGGCTGCTTAAAGCTTCACACATCTTTGCAAACCAAGTGGGTTCCTTCATAGTGTTCCTTGATGGATGTTGATTGAATTCATTTGTGTAGGTTTGAACTTGAAGACTTGGTGGTGTTTGAACCATTTGAGGTGGTGGAATTGCACCAAGTTGTGGAGTATGTTGTTGATAAATTGCTTGTTGTTGATTCCATTGTTGATGTTGTGGACTTAGTAGTTGTTGTCGTTGAGAATAAGTGTAAGGGAAATAGTTAGAGTATGGTGGTTGTGACATGTTGATAAACTTGTGTTATAAAATGGATCTTTGTAGTCGAATGAACCTTTGTTGATGAAGTATCCTTAGGCGTAGAAATCACAATAGCCAAGTAGCACTTATGCGTAAAAACACCAAAGTTACGCGTAACAATCAAGAGTTACGCGTAGATTTAGCTTACGCGTAAGTAGGAAAAAGACTCTAAAGTTAGGCGTAGACACAAAGTTAGGCGTAGAAAGTTAGGCGTAGGATTACCTTATGCGTAAGACTAGGCTTAGGCGAAAGATGAATCTTATTCGTAGGATTTCTACGCGTAAGCTTTATGCTTATGCGTAAGTTTAGGGTTTTGCCCAAATGATCTTTTACACTATCACAGTGCAAAAGATATCCAAAGTCGACGTATTTTCAGGCTTATCCAAGCAAGAAAACACGGAGTAAACCACGAAAACAAAGATCAAACCAAGGAATAACTTACGCGTAGTTTTAGGGTTTTGCTACGCATAGGATTACTCGTAAAATTGATTATGTCCACAGATGTTTCTAAACCAGTTTTTGTGTGATGAAATAGCTTCAATAACACCAAAATGACACAAAAGTGTGAAACTTGATGATCCAAAGCTCTCAAAACGGTTACGCGTAGGTTTACACCCTCGTTCAAAAACAAGCTTAAAAACGTAGATCCACGCATAAAGGTTGAAACTTTTTGCCAAAAACAAGTATTTTAACACCTTAAAACGTTGAAAGTACAAGAATCTTGGATTAAAAAGTGTAAAAAACGAGTTTTTAAGCTAACCAAAGTATCACGTTATTCTACGCGTAGGACCAAAAACCCACTTCAAGAAATAACGATTCACCCAACTAGTTAGGCGATTGATACCACTGTTAGGTCACTAGTTTTACAACACAAGCTTAATAGAAAGAGATAAAGGCGATTGAACAATAAACCAAAACACACACACGATATGCTTATGACCGGTTATGCGTAGATATGAGTGAAAGGAATAAATTGAACAACCAACCCTCAAGTGAGGGTTATACAAGACTATTTATAGGCAAGGAGCTAGGGCAACACTCCCACTCCTTCCCTTTTCCTTATTGGACATGGGCCTAAGCTTATGGGCCTTCTACATAAGCTAGACCTTAAACAAACATAAAGGCCATAATAAGCTACCTATTACATATAATTAACTAACACTTGAATTAAGGTTTAGGAGTGATTCCAACAGGGGGTAACATGCAAAAAATCAACAAGATCTTCTCACATATGTAGATGCTTCACACCAAACAAACCACGAAAGATGAAATGAAACGATTTCCCCCTGAATGTTGCGGTCTATCAGAATAATAGTTACCAGTGAATCTGCAATTACTCGATAAAATGACCGTGTGTGAGGCATCACAAAATCATATTTAGGTAACTTCACACACGATAACTCTATGAAAGTGAGACGATTACACCAACTTGAGAAATTTTCACCACATATCGTCTCATTTCTTCCCCCTGATTGAAAAAATTCATGAAGGGAAATGGGTTTTCGAAAAAAAATCCAAAAACATCAAAGAAGCAAGGAACACCTAAACTCTATCCCCCCCGATGTTTTCAATGAATCAGAATCATACACCACGTATGTTGATGATGAATTGGAGACAGCAAAACCATGCATGTCCAAGTAATCGAACAATTTTGAAGTACCATAAATATCATGTGAGAATCAATTGCAGATAAGACTTCTCTACTCGTGTATACTCTTCTCAGCTAACTCTTTACCGACCCCATTATCATTCTGACGGCTTTTTGTAGTGACTACTGATGGAGAAAACCCAATATGACGAACTTGAGACTGAAGTAGTATAACCCGAACTTTGACTTAAACTTGCACTATTGCCAGACGAAGAACCCTTTTTCTTAACACCATCGAAAAAAGGTAAACTTAAAGTTTCTCAAATTATCCACACCTTAGTGTGACACTTGAGCACAACAACGTAACTCCTTAAAAGTGATAGCTATACGCTGTGAGCACAACAACGTAACTCCTTACATCAGGTATAACTAGACAACTCAAGTCTTTGTCATTCGTAACGGTTAAAGTTCGAACAAGGATCTCGAAGAACCATGCATCCAACCAACCCCGATATCTTCAGATACTAAGTACACGCACCCGTGAAATCCCACTTCAACCTCAAATAAATAATAATGAATTATCGCCGTAGTCACATCTTACGGTTAGATGCCCAAAACTAGCCTTCATTAACGGTTTAAATAAACTAGATAATGGTTTCCCGGTCTTGTCAAAATTAATTGTATCCTCGTGAAAATTTGTCATAACCAAAAATACCACTCAATACACTCATGTGACGAAAATTTTGTATCCAAGAAAATTTGTATCAATACTAACTTTCGGATACCAATTTTTGAGATAAACTTTCGGATAGGAAAGTTTATACATCAGCCCAGTACATATAACAAAAGCAACATCAGCCCAAGTTTAAGGAAGCAAACAAAAACCCATGGATGAACCACTGTAAAACGTTAGAACCAATAATAACTTTTAAGGCACACTAAACCTAACAAAAAAACGTTAACAATATATCATCCGGCCCCAAACCTATCATTCCTCTCACCAAACAGATCTGGAAAAAAATTATCCTCTCATCTCCTAACAATAAACTCACCTCATCTCTTTGATCTATCACCAACGAAATGAGTAACAACCTCCATCATACTCCTTATAACCGACCCTATTGTAACACCCCCAATTTCGTGATACGCAGCGGAATTCAAACTGGGTGTTACTTCATGGCACAACAGTCATAACAATAGAAAATGATCTCTAAAGAGTCGTTTAAAAAAAGGATTTATCATTCAAATTATTCAAATATATCAGAGTTTACAAAATAGGTCCCAGTTGGTTCCATTGTTTACAAAATATATCAATATAAGTTTTTGATGTTTTGTGAATGATAAATTATTTATATATATAGCCTTCTTGATCTTGCCCTTTCGTGCCAGCTTCCGACATTATGGACCTGAAATACATGCTTAAAATAGTCAACACAAAGGTTGAGTGAAATTCATAGAGTTTAGGAAATCATTTGAACACATTATGTTGGTAGTGTGAGTTAATTAGACTCACACCATTGGTTTTGAAAACAAAACAGTTATTATTCACTAAGCATCATGCAATCAAGGCGTTAACTTGCTGTCATATAATAGTAATTGATGCCCCAAGTAGGTAACATTTGCCGTTTTACCTGATGTACTCAAATAGAGTGCGTTTGTTTACCGGATCCTGGTCAAACAAACGGGATTCGTCAATCCCGATAGATCTATCCACAATATTCGCGCTCACTTCACTCGTGATTAATGATTCATGATTTAGGGACTTAAGATTGGCAAATACGGTAACTTAGTGCAAGTAAAATAATCAGATAAGTATAGAATTTGAAAGCAATGTGTTCAGTTTAAAATAAAGCATGTATCTCCCCCAAGGGTTTGTAAAACAATTAAGTAATAGAAAGTGGGGCTATGAACTCACGGTAATCAGTAAAAGTGTAGAGTACTTATAAAAGTAAATGAAAATAGTTGAGCATGTATCTCCCCCAAAAGTAATTCAAAATGTATAAAAGTATGGGCTATGAAACTCACCTCAAAGTAAATGATAGCAAATGTATAATGAGAATGATGGATATGCCGTGGGAACTTCTACGAGCAACCTAAAATAGAATGTTGCGACTTAGGTTTGGAATAATGTTTAGGAAAACATAAACCATCCTATATACGTCTCTATGTTGATCATGATGTAGTACATGGTATTTGTGTATGTCATTTATAAAAATGGTCTAGTTGTGAAAACATGTTTAGTTTATAGATATCATACTACCGTTCGGGCCATCATAATTCAGAGGTCATGCAGTAAATGTTCGAGGAGCTAGGACACTTTAAATCGTAAATCCAGCAACTCGTCGATACGTTTTACTCAAATGAACCCCTCACATGAAGCTCCCTACTATTGTAGCACTTAGTATATATAATATATGTTTTTAGTGAAGATTGTTATATAAATAAGTTTATCATGTTCTTAAAAGTTCTCGTCGTTTCATAAATATGATTACCTTAGTTAACGGTCTTGGGCAAACAAGCCTTGAGGCTTTAGCCATGGCCTCGCCGTGACTTTGGTCTTGACTACCATGGTCTTGAGACTCAACCTTGACCTTATCCGTAGCGGTGGTCTTGGCTTATGGCCATTAGACCTCTTGGTTTGCTTTTAGTTGTGACAAAAGTATAGTTGTGAGACTATATTTACGGCAGTTTCTGTTTTTGAAAGATTTTGGCCTATTTATGCGTTTTCAAGGTCCGAGCTTCTTTAATATTGAAGGAAAACGTCGTTCCGGACAACTTTTGTGTTTTAACTTTTTGATGATTCGGACCAGAAGTATCACTTTTAAAACGGCAGAACTCTTAACAGCTTATACATGGCAGTTTTGGCGTTTATGTTTCGCTAACTTCTTTTGCTTATAACTTTTGACTCGTTTGTCCGTTTCGGGTGATTCAAATTGCTATGTTTACCTTTTTATCTTGTCTACCATATTATGTAAGTTAGAAATTCCTTATGTTACTGTTTTTAATGGTCTCACATGTGTAGAATATGACTAGTTTACTAGTTTGTTACTTTTATGACAATATGTGAATTAAAACAAGTGGTTGAGTATATGTACATCATGAATCAACATAGTAACTATATATATAGCATAAAATAGTTAAGATTATGAATAATAAAGATGAGATGATGGTGGTGATAAGTTGCTTACAACTTTTGGCTTTCAATAAGAAAGGAGTAACTTAGTAAGGATCGGACTTTGATTGATCGCTTAAGACTTTGGATTGAGATAGCTTTCCACACCTTGGCACCCTTGCAAACTTGAAGAGTTGGTGATGAAGTACTAAGTGACTTGAGTGGATTTAAACTCAAGAAGATCACTTAAACTTGCTAGAGATTTGATGTAGAAGCTTGATCTTTGGAACTTCCTTGCCTAAACTTGGAGTTTATAGATCAAATGATGGAAGATGTGAAGGATTTATGCTATGAACGACCCAAAACAGAATTTTAGGGTTCTTAGGATGTATTTCACTTCCTATTTATAGGAGGGTAAGTTTAGTTAACCATATATTGGGTTAAATATTAACCATGGTTAAGTTAGGACACTTGTAATGATCTAAATGAACCATGGTTAGGATGATGCCACCAAAATGATGACTCCCCCCCCCCTAAGTCAGACATGTAGTGATAAGATGACTTAGGTGGATAGTTTTGATCTTATCTTGAGTTTAGAGCATGATTTGGTTCCGTTAAATGCCAACCGTAAGTCGTTAAGCCATAAAACGTAAAATCAGGTATCGTAAAAATACGAAACTTGTAGGAATGATGAAACTCATCATTATACTTCATCTAAAAATATAAAATGGGTGATAAGTCTCATTGAATGCAAAAACGCTGCTTAAAGCTGGAAATACGGGTCAAAAAAGGGTAATTCGCAGTTTATCGGAAAAGAACAAAATTTCAGGGAAACGACCGTGAATTTATTTAGAGTAGACTAAAATTAGTATAAAAATGATATGAGATGTTAAAATGTGTTTTTCGTCATACGCGGGATAACTTTACAGTTATTCGTGAAGTTTAAAAGTTACGCGATTTAAGGAAAAATGCAGAACGTACAAAGTTAATTCCTTTATGGTCAAAAGAGGAGAGAAATATGTTTGACTTTTCCAAAAATGTAAAAGTGTCAAAAACATATTAGAAACATAGTGCAGGAATTGTTAAGTCTGGATGTAAGTAGAATTGTTTAAAACGTAAGTTTAGTTTTGTTCTGCGCTGGGCTTATTTGGTAACATAAAAATAATAAATCTTAAAAATTCTCAAATTAATTATGAGTGATCTAAAAATTTATCTGATGCGAGGAAAATTGCCAGGGTTGATTTTCGTTAAGCGCGTGATGTTTAAACGGTGGACCGTCTAAAACGAAACTTTTAAAACGATGTTTACTTAATAACTTTTGCGAAAATGATCTAACGATGGTCGAACTCTCAGGTTATTACTAAAATAATTTATCTTACGAAAATGTGGATTAAAAATTTTACGAGATGAATAGTGAATGTGAATAGTAAAAGTGAATAGTAAATTCTCGAAAATGAAAAGTAACCTAAAAATGTGGGTGGTTACACCTATACCTCCTTCAACACATAATCACAAGCAACAACTGCAGTCACCAACATCCCATACGAACCCCGCTCACCTTCCATGGTTTGATAAAAAAGACTGTTCGAGTACAATACGAGGCTTCAAGATCTCATAAAAGAGGTCTAAGGTAGGGATAAATGTTATGAGTTGTTGTGTCTTATAACGAAACAAAGATAGATAATAACATAATTGTTATGTGTCTATCTTTAATTTCGGATATCAATTGAAGTTGAGACTTCAACAATGATCAGTGATGAGTTTTCTCTCATGTTGATGACCTTCGAGGTCTGATAAAAAATTTCAATCCACGAGAAGAGAAGAAACAGAGATCATAAAACTATTTAATTTTTCAGTTTTGATTCTTGATAGAGGATATAGGTTGAGAGTTAGGGAGTATATGTGAGGGTTTATTGTTGAGTCTAGATTAGGATTTGATAATGTAAGAGTTTTGATTGTGGCTGTTGTGTGCACGTTTAATCAGTCTCGAATGCATATTTTCTTTTGGTCTTGGTGACTTGTGATGTACAAACTGAAGTCACAAAAGAGTGTCGAATGGAATATGATTTGGTCAGGTCATACCTTTACGCATATGGTTCTTTTCTTTTCTGCTTGTACAACATTCTTAAGCGTAACCTTTTGCTTATGCGTAAACATACGCGTAAACAAGTCATACTTATGCGTAAACTGATCTTACGCGTAAGCCATATGCGCAGTCTTATTTTAGGCGTAAAAAGGTTCTTTACGAGTAAGCTTACGCGTAATTTTATGCGTAAGCATACATTCTTACGAGTAACTTCACAGTTACTTGTAAACGGATATGAAGATGACACCATAAGCGTAGAGAAAGGGTTTTGACCCTTTGTTGACTTTTTCCGGCGATGTATTCCGACCATCATTTCTGTCCATCTTCAAAGAAACCTAGAAATACATGATAAAAGACTTCATTGACCCATTTTGACGAATAATAATCTGACCAGTTTGACCATTGACCTCAGATTCACGAGATGGACAAAAAAATAAGCCTAAATGGATATTGTTTGGACAATATGATGACACAAAACAGATATGCAAAAAAAATAGACTTTTTTGAACAAAAAAAATACATAACTTGTAAGAAATCAGTTAAAAACTAACAAACATATATGAAAGGTTGAGACTGTTAAAAACAGATTTTACAAGATTAAATTTTGACAAGATAACATCACAAAAATCAACCACAAATAAGAAATCCGACCTTGCTCTTGATACCAATGTTAGGATCGTATATTTAGGTGATTTGGTGAATCAGGAGGTCTTGGAAGATGGAAGAAAACCATCTTCAAGTTAGAGAGAGAAACTAGAGAGAAGGGAGAGAACTATGTGTTATTTTATTATGAAAGGAAAGCTTACACTAAGAAATCTCACCCCTCCATGGAAGTATGGAGGGGTTTATATACCCAAACACATACAACAATAGGTAATTGACATAGCAAGACCATGTGTTTAAGGTAACAAAGATAGAAAATGTAATCCCGTCAATGTCGTTCCATTTACGAGTTATGAGCGATTCCAACAGAAACATCATGCATTTAGTACATTCAAGTAATTTAGACGACAAATAGAACTGGAGATGAGAATGAAATTAAGGATGCTAAGAACAGATAGAGGAAGCGAATTTACATCTAATGAATTCACCAAGTACTGTAAAGAAAATGGAATAGCACGACAGTTGACAGCACCTTACTCACCACAACAAAATGGAGTAGTGGAGAGAAGAAATAGGACAGTGTTATCAACTACGAGGAGTATGATGAAAGCGATGAAGTTACCTTTAACTTTTTAGGCGGAAGCAGTTAAACATGTAATTTACATACTCAATAGGGTACCCACAAGGGCCCTGGTAGATAAAACTCCATATGAGGCACTCTACAACATAAAACCAAATCTGGAAAACCTAAGAATATTCGGATGCACAGCTTATGCAAAGATAACGATACCTCACTTAAAGAAGCTGGAAGACAGAAGCATACCAATGATTTACTTAGGAGTAGAGGAAGGATCAAAAGCATGTAGGTTATATGATCCAATAGCAAAGAAGAAACATGTCAGTAGGGATGTGAAGTTTATGGAAACAAAACCGTGGGATTGGAATAAAGATGAAGAAGATACATGTACACAAGACAAATTTTGGGCTACTTTTGTGGTAGATGGAGTTGACAATGAAAACCTTACACCAGTCAACACAGAAAATGATGATAACACGTATCAAGAACAGGATCCGATTCCTGATCCAGTTTCACCAATCACACCACCGACATATACTTACAACCCACACTCAGAAGAGGAAGAAGAGGCTACTATTAGTTCTACAGAGAACTCAAGAGATAAATTTGATGATACACCAGTACGAGAATACAGAGATATGAAGGAAATATATAAGTATACACGTAGATTTGAACCTCAAAGTCTACTATTTACGGAAGAAGAACCCCGTAACTATAAGGAAGCATCAACAGACAAGAAATGGATTGAAGCCATGGAGATTGAATTGGATTCAATCAACAAGAATAATACATGGACTCTTACAACATTGCCAGCGAATCAGAAGGCAATAGGACTCAAATGGGTTTACAAGACCAAGAGGGATGCAAAAGGAAAAATCACCATATACAAAGCACGGTTAGTAGCAAAAGGATATGTACAAGAACAAGGAATAGACTTCGATGAAGTATTTGCACCAGTTGCTCGGATAGAGACAGTACGGTTGATATTAGCACTAGCAACTTATCATGGTTGGCAAGTACATCACTTGGATGTAAAATCAGCATTTTTACATGGAGATTTGAAGGAAGAAGTCTACGTTACACAGCCTGAAGGATTTACTCAACAAGGAAATTCAGGGAAAGTCTATAAACTTACTAAAGCTTTATATGGCTTAAGACAAGCACCAAGAGCTTGGAACATAAAACTTGATCAAACCTTAAAATCATTAGATTTTAAGAAGTGTAATCTTGAACAAGCAGTTTATACATGATGTAGGTTTTATTGACCAGGTTTTAATATTTATATTGTCTCTTTATACCTATGGTCTACCCTAATGCACTAACGGGCAGTGTACCCGGTCGTGTGTAGTGTAGTATTTGGTAAAACCGAGGTCGTCCCATGAGCTATGTGTGTGTGGATTTAAACTAAGTCTAGGTTTCACAGATTTTAATAGGTTTTAAGGATGAAATGATTAATTAAAACTAAAGACAAGAAAATAAGAAAAGCAAGTAAAGGCAAGGGTTGTGATCAATAGGGGAGAAGTGTGCTAACCTAGTTACTCATCCTATCAAGTTAAGTTTACGTTTAGTTACTTCCAATTACTTCAAGTGGGGGTAAAATTCACTAAGACAACATTTGGTCAGTTCGTCCAAACCTATCAGCAAAGGTTTCCACTGGAGATCGCAGGTGACCCGTTGAAAGTCCAGTTGTTTTTAGTCCCCTAAGCCAAGTCATTAAGTACCGCTACATGCAAGATTTATAATAATGAGTGCCTGGGCACTAGCATCTTAAACACTCATCCCTAACTTCTTAAGTTCATCCAAACGGTAGGTGATCAGTTGGTCAAATCGCACAAGCGAAAAAGGGTCGTCAGTTGGTCAATTCTTACCCTTCCCACTCAGTCTAACTACTTAGGGTCAGTTGGTCATATCTCCTAAGTAACTAGCCACTACCGCCATTCAAAACTACCGAAACAAGGGTAGCTACCAACAAACTATGTATGCATACACTAGAAACAATTATGCGGAAGCAATGCAAACATAAACAAAACAATTAAGGAATCATAACTAGGCTAGCACCAGAGGTTCTTAGCCGCTCATATTAACTAAAACAATCGATTCAATGTTTAACACTACGAAATACATGAATTGAAAATAAAGAAAAGATAAAATGCTAATGCTTATCGTAGGGGAGTGATTTCTCTCTTGGAGATGGCTCCGTATGCTCCCCAAGATATGCCTTTAACTTCTACTCACATTCACTGATGTTGTGTGTGAAATGGGATGATTAGAAATGATGGAATTTGGGCGGTATTTATAGGCAAGATCTTGTTACGGCGTAACTTAAGTTAAGAGTTACGCCGTAACATCTATTTCTTCGTAATTTACTCTGGAAAAGCTGGTTACGGCGTAACATCAGGAATGAGTTACGCCGTATCTTCAATAAATCATGGTTACGCTGTAATTGTGGAATTAGTTACGTCATAGCTTGCAGTGGCGCGGAACCTCATTTAACCTAATTAGTTACGACGTAATCTTGGGATGGAGTTACGTCGTAATCTTCCGTTTAGTTGGTTTTCTGAGCCACGCTTAGTGTTACGGCGTAATGTGAGAGGAGAGTTACGCGGTAACATCTTCAAAATGAGCATACTATCATATATCTTCAATAAACTCTCCAAATCCGTGTCTCATTAGCTCCAATGCTTGTAATTTTCCTAAAAGTGAAATTTAGAGGAAAACAAGCGTAAATCCATACAAATGATATAAAATACGAGCATTAATGGGAGAAATTGACACTTAATATTCAGGACTATTTGATGTTATCAAATATTCCCCCACTTGAACTTTACTTGCCCTCAAGTAGACCTTATTAGATAGATTCCTAAAAACATATCTCCCATTACCTGGAAAATATAATTTTACAAATCCCTTATGCTAGAATAAAACAAAGCCGAACACCTCATGAAATGGGAACAAAATACTCAAATCTCTCAACTATTCTAAGTGTCAATTTGAGGGTTATCACTCATTGCATAGTCATAGCATGTATTCTATCATAAGCTTGGCGGTTACACAAATCTCCACCACTAGAGTTAAGGGCTAAACAATTCTTGAAGGCAATATGGGTAGACACGAAAAAGGTTAAGGGTGATTTTTCATTATTAACATGTCACGGCAAAGTGGACAAAATCAATGATACATGACCAAATCAATGGCCAAGATACCAAAGATTGCTCGCTGCATCACCTAGACACGCTTCATGACTAAAGGGTAGGATAAGACATGGGATAAAATTGGTGTAAAATAAAATCAAGTAGATAGTCTAAATCTATAACCAAGTCATCACCACTTACCGTTCGTTCAAAGTTCAAGTTTCAAAGTTATAAAACCGGATCATAATACCAGGTAGATGTGTCATTAGATGACGTCATGATGGGCACATTACCAACTTCATTCTTCAAATGTGACCGAGGTTGCCTCCTTGATACTAAATCTATAGTAATCTCATAACATAGTGCTTATAACTTCGCACTTTACAACAAAATGAATATCAATAACTAAATTTTTTTTTTTTTTTATAATTATTTTCGAATCTCATTTTTTTTCAACAAACATAACAACTAAACATAACATCCCCCCACTTGAGATCAACAATATGAGAATTTGGGGGGTCTTCAATGATCTTTAAGAATATTTAGTCGACGAAAGCGTGATTCCCGAACCTTTCCACTTGAACCTTGAACTTAGGCAAATAGTAACTTTCCAATTACAAATAAGGACTACAGGGTAGGCTAAGGTGTAAGAGTGTAACGAAACAATATGTTGGGTGAACAAAATAAAAGGAATAGCTCAGATGGGTGTATCTAGGGGTATCTTGCACTAAAGGTGAGTGCCACAAAGGGTTTAACATGGGGGTCGAGAAGTCGAGGTGACTAAGCGATAGACACACAATGATAGGCTATTTAGGTGATAATCCTATAATACTGCCTTCTTAAACTAAAAAGTCCAAATACATCAAGCTAACTCAACATACCTCATCTATGGTCTTGAAATGATGCAAAGGCCAAGTTCTAAAGTTTACAAGCTACCGACACACTCATAATTTGGTGGATTTGGGGTAAAAATTTGGAAACGGATAAGGCTAATCTCACCATAGAATATCAAGGGTTGTAATGTACTCGGCTAAGGTCTAATCTAGTTAGGTTAAGAAAAACATGTCAAAATTTAAAAATGGCATAATTTTTCAAAATAAACTAGAAAAACGAAGGCAAAATAAAGTTCAAGAAACAATTATACTCCCGCCCCCCACTTGAAATGTACAAAGTCCTTTTTGTACTAAGCGTTAAATAAAGGTGAAGAGAAAAGTAGAATTAGAACGAGAACTTCCCTGAAATTTGCTCCAAAAAGAAAGAAGGCCCATGAAAAGAATCGTGCCTTCGCATAAGCATCAACGAGCAAACTTCAATCCCTGAAATCACACTACCGACAACCATAATTATAAAAAAAAGAAAAAGAAAAATGAAAAAGAAACCTAACTCACTTTCGTAGGAATCACGATTGCATTTAGCATATGCAACAAGCCTTTTAAACCACTTGGTGTCCCAAGTGGACGATTGTAGTCTCGTGAGGGCTTACAGGGAACATACCCACAAAGTTTATTTAAAAACTAATACAAGGTTATTTTGTTTAAAAAGAAAGAATTGTTACAGAGGAGAGTTACGTCGTAACCCCTATAAGGAGTTACGCCGTAATTAGTGCAAAACATGGCAGACGCTACAGGAGTGTAGCTACGGCGTAACCGTTGCATGAGATTACGCCGTAATTGGTAATACTCTGAGAAGAACTACTGTAACAAGTATGTTACGGCGTAACCATAAGAATGAGTTACGCCGTAACTGTGGACAGATCAGGTCCCCATTCAGCATGCTACAACAATTTTTCTCCGTTTTCCTGCAAAAATGGTTAAAAACTCAAAACCCAACAGAAATGAAAATAAAACAAATGAAAGGGATAATTCGGGTTGTCTCCCGAAAGAGCACTTTTTTTTTATTTACGAGTCTTTAAGTTAGACTTAGATCCTCGAGGCTTTATGGTGGCCTTCGGACTTGGCCAACTTCCTCCGTTACTTGGCGGCAATCATTCATCCATTCGATAAAAACTATTTTTCTGCTTGTGTTGCCGATGCTACATGTACCAAATTTTTGCGAGAGCCACTCATTGAATGATAAACACGACTTTTTGTAGTCGTCGTCTTCAATTATAGGATCAATTGTAGCACTTATGTTTGATCTTTCATCATTGGTCATTTTATCAATGAGGTGATATTTATGGTAATCGTGCTTTAACTGTTTCATTAATCTCGTATTGATGTTTGAGTCTCTAAATATTACCTTGTACCAATCTTCAAAAGATAAATTTACGAATTTCATGACGTGTCTTTCAATCTCGTGAGGGCACGTCCATTCTTCCACCTTTATATTTTCATCACAAAATTCATGAAATGGGTTACACGAGGGCCAAGCCTTCATTGATCTGTCATGCTCCGTCATTACAGGGATGCAGTAATGCTTGTTAGGGTCCTAAGTTTCCTTAATGCCCCCAATTGGGATATTTTTTTCCTGTTCCTGTTCACATCTATCAAAATCTTGCCTACAGTTGTTAGCTCTTAAGTTACAGCATAAAGGCGGGTCGAGCGACGGAACATTGACAACATCAACTTTATTTGAAATTTCTAATCTTGGATTCAATTGTTCCTTCATGTTGAAAGTGATTCATTCCCCTTCAGTTCCCAAAGAAATTTGTTTTTCAAAGACCTTTATATGTGCTCGACAAGTGGCCAGGAAAGGCCTTCCAACAATTAAGTTGTAAGTCTCACGTTTCCCCATGTCAATAACCACAAAATCAGTAGGAAAAAGGAATTTACCAATTTTAAGGAGAACATTGTTAACTACTCCCCTAGGTATAGCTTTAGAGGAATCATCCATTTCAATCATCATTGTTGTTTCTTTTAAATTGGTAAGTTTTATTTTATCAAACAATGAGGTAGAAATAAGGTTTACCCCAACCCCCAAATCAGCTAAAGTGGGAATTTTAAGATTACCGATCATGCATGATAGAAGAAAACTTTCTTGATAGAGTTCCTTCTCAGGAAGTTGGCTTGGCAGGTCCTCGTCGTCTTCAGATTTGTTATCTTCCTTTAAGTAGTTAATCCCGCAAAGATCACTAGTGACATAAGAGGTGCAATGTTCTTCCTTCGGTTTATTTTGTGCAAATATGGCTTTGCATGCAATAGCTTTGTCATTACTGGTTTCTAAATTTTTAGTAATTGCCCAATTTGAGTTTCGAGGTTTTTAATTGCGACATCTTGGTTCCGTAAGTTCATGTTGGTATCTTCTTTTACCTTGACCATCCATTCCTTGAGTCTATCACTTTTCTTTGTAGATTTTTTGATATGTTTGTGCATTATTTCTTCGAGGCTTGGTCTAGGAGGATTATTGTTGATTCTAGTATAGAACCTTGATGATTTTTCTCGGTACCTAGCCCCGTTACCATTGTATCCGTTGAAGGGACTTCCACTTCCATATTTTACTTCTTCAATCCTTTTAACTTCCTCTTTAGACGAGCATTCCTTGGTAAGGAGAGTGCCATTGTGTTCGTTTCCTCCAACTTGTATGGAATGCACATTTTCCTTGAGCTTTTTCATGTCCCTTCCAAGACTCTCTAAATTGTTATTTATTGCTGCAAGGCCTTCCATATTTCCACTCTTACTTCGATTGCTCCCTCCATTGTGCCACTTGTAAGAGTGGTCAGCCGTCTTCTGAATAGTTTCAAGAGCCATTGATGGAGTCATTCCAGGTATTGGTCCTTGAGAATCGATCATTTGTCTTGAGGAGATGTTTAGACCCTTGTAAAAGACGTTCACCTTTTGCTGGCTGTTGAGGTCGTGAGTAGGTCACTTGTATAATAATTTGTTGTACCTTTCCCATGCTTGGTACAGCGTTTCATCACCCTCCTACTTGAAGTTATGGATTTCTTCTAGTTGCTTTGAAGTCCTAGATGGAGGACAGTACCTTTGAATGGAATATTTTTTTAGGAGTGGCCAGGTGTTAACTGTCCCGGCAGGTAATCGATCAACCCATCTTTTAGCAGCTCTAGTAAGAGAAATAGGGAACACACGTAACATGACAGCATCGTTTGAGACTCTTGGGATTTTGAATAGGCTAACAATGTATTCCACGTTGTCCACATGTTCATGAGCATCAACGGTGATGCTTCCAGATAAAGGGTTTGCACGCAACTCCCTCATAAATTAAGGTTTGATCTCGAATTGAGCATCTTCGGCTATGGCCGGCCAAACGATCCCTGGTCCTTGTTCTTTTCTTGTCAACGCCAGATATTCCTCAAGAGTGAGGTCATCAATGTTAACAACTTCCATGGTACCTGAAACTTGAAAAGAGATCGTGAAAAATTGAGAAAATTTAAAACAAAACAAAAATGAAAGACTTAATGAAAATCCTAATATAACTCCCCAGCAGCGGCGCCAAAAACTTGATGCAGGTTTGACTGACCATGTTTTAATATTTATATTTTCTCGTTATACCTATGGTCTACCCTAATGCACTAACAGGCAGTGTACCCGGTCGTGTGTAGTGTAGTATTCGGTAAAACCGAGGTCGTCCCAAGAACTATGTATGTATGGATTTAAACTAAGTCTAGGTGTCACAGATTTTAATAGGTTTTAAGGATAAAATGATTAATTAAAACTAAAGACAAGAAAATAAGAAAAGCAATTAAAGGCAAGGGTTGTGATCAATAGGGGAGAAGTGTGCTAACCTAGTTACTCATCCTATCAAGTTAAGTTTACGTTTAATTACTTCAAATTACTTCAAGTGGACGTAAAAGTCGCTAGGACAACATTTGGTCAGTTCATCCTAACCTATCAGCAAAGGTTTTCACTGGAGATCGCAGGTGACCCTTTGAAAGTCCAGTTGTTTTTAGTCCCCTAAGCCAAGTCATTAAGTACCGCTACATGCAAGATTCATTACAATGAGTGCCCGAGCGCTAGCATCTTAAACACTCATCCCTAACTTCTTAAGTTCATCCAAACGGTAGGTGATCAGTTGGTCAAATCGCACAAGCGAAGAAGGGTCGTCAGTTGGTCAATTCTTACCCTTCCCACTCAGTCTAACTACTTAGGGTCAGTTGGTCATATCTCCTAAGTAACTAGCCACTACCGCCATTCAAAACTACCGAAACAAGGGTAGCTACCAAAAAACTATGCATGCTTACTGATTGAGCTCCAGACAGTCAAGTTTAATCACACAAGCTGACCACTTGTGAATGGCCAACCGTAACAAACTTAAAACAGCCTGGAACCAAATGCAATGAAGATCTGGAGAATATAATGAATTCCCGGGTCGTTAAGTCCCACAGAGACTCAATGGTGTGTAAACACTTGATCAGATGATAGAATGATCACTAAGGATAGTGATCAGTAAGGATTTAGATGAATTATTACACCTAAAGAAAAGATCTACAAATTACAGCGACTTAAATGCAAATTAAAATAAATTAAAAAGTTAAAATATATTAAATAAACGCTATCACTATTTTTACAATGATGTTTTTGTGATTATATAAAACAAAATAACTTAAATAAACTATTTTAACTAAAACGTAAACTTAAATTATCTAAAAACGTAATTTAAAATAAAAACGTACGTTAAGTCTAAAAATTACGCGAGTGCGCAAGCAAAAACGTAAAATTTATGAAATAAAAGTCCTACAAGTGTAAAAACAATTTTATTACGTACTATATGATAAAAGAAAATTTTAGAAAAAAGATTTATATTTTTTAGACTTTTATATTTTTTATTATGAATTAAATAAGATTTTACACTAATTAATTAATTAAAAATACTAAAACATTTAGGAAAATTACGAAATTTTGCAGTAAAATACTTAAACTAAATCTAATCCTAGGAAAAATACAAAGTCTGAAAAAGCTGTAAAGAATAAGCAGTTGATAAGCAAAACGCCTTATTTAGCTTTAAAAGTAAAAACGTATATATGAGATTAAATGGTGCAATGTATGACAGTCAAAGACCCAAGGGCGCAATGGTTTCTGTGTGGTGTGTTGGAGCGTGGGAAAGGTGCTGAAGGTCGCTGGTTCGAATCTGTGCACCTCCTTTTTGGTCTTTATTTTTTTTCTCTTTGATTTTTCTTTTTGAAACTTGTTAAGCTAACTAAGATAAGCACTTTTTATAATTAGAACTTTTATTGAAAAACACTAATAAGCTCAGTTTGAGCTTATTTTTACCAACAGTGAACAAAATTAAGATAAGCTCAAAGAATTAGCCAAGTGGCTTAATAAGTTAAAAATAAGCACAAGGTGAAATGGAAATAAGCTAGACACTAGTAATAAGCTAATTTATCAATTGAATAAGCACAATAACTTGGAAATAAGCACTTTAAAAACTCCAAATAAGCACAAAGTAAACTGTTGCACAGGGCATTTTTCAGAAAAGGGTAGTCAAAAGAAGCTAAAGAATAAGCAGTCTATAAGCTAATTATATATAAGCTAGTATTTTTCTAATTTAGTTGAGCAGCTAAATATTACTATCCCAAAAGCATTTAAGCTAAATCTTAACAATAAATACACAGTAAAATTCTAAAGTTTATTCAAAAACTGCTATTGAAAAATTTGACTTTTTAATAGAACATGCAGCTTTGACTTTTGTGAGACTTGGATCAAATTTGTGAACTGATAATGTTGTTTAGTGCTAATATGGACCTACTACAAGCTAGATTAACTAGTTTAACACCTATATGAGAAAAATGATTAACTGAATTACACAGATTTGGAAATGAGAACTGATTAACTATGATCTTGACTTCTACAGATTGGATGTGCAAATAAGTGACTCAAATGATCCTAAATGTACCTATATAAGACTGTAATGCAGTAGTTTACCACTAAACCAACCTACAATGACAGTTTAACACTTGTTCCAAACACACCTTAATCTTAGCTGTTGTGAGATTAGATGCAAATAAACTCGAATCTAACCCATTACTAGCTACAAATCATGTTTAACTAACCAAATGACATCCCCAAGAAAAGATTAAAATAACAAAGTAGCACAAAAATCTCAACTATCAAAATATGCAGTTTCAACATTTATATAGAAAAAAAAGAATTAGATCTTACAGATGGTCCAGCTTATAGAGAAGCTTAAACATAACCCAAACTATACTATTCTATATCAAACCATAACAATCCAAGCTCTGCATCTACCAATATCCATTTCCAAACCATTTGACGCTTCAGTTGACTTTTGTTGACCAAATTGAGAAATTGCTTAAAACTGAATTAGAAGCTTACTCAAAGCTATAATAAGCTTGAATAAACCTGTTTGAGCTTAAAAATAAGCTACTGAAAGCTTGTACATAGGAAATGGAAACTGAAATTTGAAACAGTAAACAATAAACTTGAAATTTAAGTAAACTTTGAAATTGATACTTGAAATGAGTTACAAATACTAAGAGGCTTATGTTTAATACATTAAAGCATAAAATTACACTTTAAAACACTGGTTGAGATAAAAAAAAAAACGACATACAAAGAAAAATTAAAACTAACTACTACTCCTTACTCTCTTTCTTCTTCCTCTTTTTATATGCAAAACATCTTTCCCACTTGTTCTGAGCACTTCCCACCATTAAAATTGGCCGTTGGATGCTTTGAGTCGATATTGGCCGTTTGATCATTTTGGCGCCAAATTGATATTGCAACTGGGATTTGATTGAGTGTTTAGGAGTATGAAGCATTAATTGTTTCTTGTTTTGTGTTGAGGTGGAGGGGACAAGGGGGGTGAAGGTTGACTGGAGGAGAGGGGAGGGGTTGAGTGATTTCAAGCAGTTGTTAGGGAAGAAGAAAAAAAAGGCGGGTATGTTTGTTTGACTGAGCATTGACCGGTGTTAATATTAAAAAGGGGGGTCAAGGTCAAGGGTCATGGGGGTTCAAGGTTCAAGGGTCAAAATGTCTTGGGCTTGGATATGGGCCAACAGGTTGTTATGGACTTGGGCTTGTGTTTGTGATATATAGGATCCGGTTTGGATTAGCTTATAAATACAAGGACCAAAATTGTAATTCCACCAAACTTAAGGACTGAACATGTAGCTTTTCCAAAGATATTAAAAGGACCAAACTTGACAAACTTTGATAGTACAAGGACCACTTTTGCATAAAATTCCATTTTTGGATATCCAAGGACTAATTTTGACATTTTTCAAAGTTGAAGGACCTTTTCCGCCATTTGACCAAAGATTCATTCAAGGACCGTTTTTGACAATTTAAAATATTTCAGGGACCTTGAATGATATTTTTCTTTATTTTGATATACCAGGGACTGTTTTTGACAACTTTTGAAACTTGGGGGACTAAAACTGCCAATTTTGCAAACTTGATACGTTTTTCATCTGATTTTGATATTTTTGCATTTAAAACACATAAAACACTGATTTTTGATATTTTCATCATTTTGATGCATTTTTGAGTGTTTTCAGATGATTTTGCAGTTTAGATTGTACAAAAATGATGAGTATTTAGACACTCATCAATCCCCCACACTAAGATATTGCTAGTCCCTAGCAATGTTTTAGATCTTTAATGGATTTTAAAAACTCTTTACCAAAAGCCATCACTTCTGGAGTAGCCAATTGTTTCAGTTCAAGTAAGAACCTTGGTACAACGATAACCAAATGATTTTGAGCAAATCATAAGCTGTAAACGGATTTGATTTGTCTTTACCAGAAGCCGTTTGCTCTGGACTAGCCAACTCTTAGATAAATTATCACTATTATCTTTGGTGAGCTGATTACCAATTATGGTTTTCCAACTGCCTTTACCACAAGCCATAAACTTGCGGGCTAGCCAACTCTTCACTAATTAAAGATATGGTGAGCTGAACACCATACAATTTTGGGCAAATTGCAAGCCATAAACGGATTTGAGATATCTTTACCAAGAGCCGTTTGCTCCTGGATTAGCCAATCCTTTTGTTTATTAGACATGGCGGACTGATAACCATAAGCTGAGTAAGTGTAAAACACTTACTCCAAAAAAAAATTTTGGCCAAAAACGGGGGAATTGGGTGGATAATATATGATAAAATTCGTGAGAATTCCCCCCCACACTTAGAAATGAATATTGCCCTCAATATTTAAAGTACCGGCGGTTATGCCGAAACTGAGAACGTAAAAGGGAAATACTACGGCCATTATTTAGAAAGATTTTTTTTTTTTTTTTTTTTTTTTGAAACTTATATACACAACATGTGGGGCAACCCCCCCCCCCCCCCCACACTAGGGTGGTATAAAGATAGAAAGAAGTCAGAAATATGGGTGAAAACCCATATGGCATGCTACTGTTTTTGATTCCCGAGTCGCTAGCTTGACTCGACCCCGAATTCATTTGTTCTTGGGGAAATAAGTGGAAGAAACAATCTCCATCGGACTTTCATTCAAGATGTTCGGACAAAAATTTGAAGCACGTGAAAGTTCCACACCGATGAGATATAGAGAGAACCGGCTCAAAAATGATAAATGAAAATGCCGGGATCAAAAATAGTGTCCTCATTCCCGAAGGAGAAGAGGGAACGAGAAGCCACACCAAAAAATGGAATAAAGATGTGCATCACAATGCAATCCCATTCTTCATCAGTGAGGAGCAAATCACCATTTGTTAGATTTTTAAGCTTAGACTTGAAGCTTGTATGGTGATTGGTAATAAAATTTCTGGGAGGGAGGGCTGGAAACGGTTCTTCAATCAACAGATTTTCAAGAAAAAGGATGTCTCCCTCCGAATCAAAGTAAGTATTTTCAATTCCCGTTGGAATTGACTCATCACTAAGAAAAGCATCGACCTCCTTCCAAAAGTTGTCATCTTCCTCATCTGGAGTGAGAGAAGGAATGGAAGAGTCGGAAATGGGACAAGAAACGAGTGGATGATCATTATATAGGAGATTTCTAATTTCTCCAAGATCGGCTTCGAAATCAAAGAGATCATCGTCACTTTCTGATGAAAGTGGACTGATGTGAGTGAGTTCATTGGTGAACTCCTCAAGAAGAGGATCAGACTGTGGGAGAGATGCCTCAACATACTCGATGTCTCCATATGATGCACAATCTTCGCTACAATTGGAGAAAGTTTCAAAATGATCTTTAGAACACTCAAGAGGGGAAGGGATATCACACATATGGTCAATAGTTCCCTGTGACTCTCCCGGGATTGGGACAAGGTCCTCAACACTAGACTTTATAAATTCGTCCGATTCCTTTTCAGGAAAAGTGTCAAGATGCTCGTCCCCCATGTTTAGAGAGTGAGTGGGAATATCGGGTGTGATAACAACAGACTGAGGGAGTTTAGAAGGACTAGCATACATATGTTTTATACTTTCCATTTGTTCTTCTGCTAGTAATTCCATCATAGTCTTTTCTCCCTGATTTTTCATGGAAGTAATTTCAACTGATGAACTTGATGAACCGTTATAAAATTGTAGGATATCAAGGATATCTTCATCATCATCGTCATCAGGAATGAAACGGAATCGAGAGCTAGATCTGGCTGCTTTTTCTTTTGCAATTGATTCCCTAATAGATTTTTCAAAGGCAATCTGGGAATCTAATTTAGCAGTCCGCTCTTCGGCTAACAAAACTTCCATGGATTTTTCATTTGGATTATCTTGGGAGTGTTTACATTCCTTCAAATCTTTCACTAAATCCAAAAGATCAAGGAGAAGATTTTGAGGAAGTGGCTCAGGCTGGTACTGTAGAGGTTGGTCATGATACGAAGAGTCGTAATTGTTACAAGGAAATGGATTCCTTGTTTGACAATCCGAGCTAGAGTGAGGACCTCCACAATACTCACAACAGTAAAACTGATGTGGCTGTGAGTTATATGTGTTGTAGTCATAGTTGTTATCAGGAACCTGCTCATAGACAAGCGTGTTTCCTGATTGACAATCAGAACTGTAGTGTGAACCACCACAGTACTCACAACAGTAAATCTGCTGAGTCTCACAGTGTGGTAGCTGATGGAATAAATCAGTTGTGTTATGGTAGGAACAGGAATCCTGGTTATAGACAGACCTGTTTCCTGATTCCACCATGCTACAACTGGGGCAATTGCCACCATTATAAGGACCACCACACCATTGACAACCAAGAGGGTGAGGATAAGACATAGAAAGAATCAAATGGTTTTAGAGGGTAAGAAATGAAGAATCAAAAAGGTGAGAGGGTAAAGAGGAATATTTTTGGTATTTTTGAAAAACATGATGCAAAAACAAAGAATGAAAATATTTTTGGTGTTGTTAACACTTCAGGAAAAGTGCTAATGAACTTTTTGATTATTGATAACTTTACAAAAAAACTTTTTACAAATGGTGGTATATGTGCAAGTACGGGTCTGAAAAAGGTTTTACAAATGGCCAAAATTTGATTGAGCTCCAGACAGTCAAGTTTAATCACACAAGCTGACCACTTGTGAATGGCCAACCGTAACAAACTTAAAACAGCCTGGAACCAAATGCAATGAAGATCTGGAGAATATAATGAATTCCCGAGTCGTTAAGTCCCACGGAGACTCAATGGTGTGTAAACACTTGATCAGATGATAGAATGATCACTAAGGATAGTGATCAGTAAGGATTTAGATGAATTATTACACCTAAAGAAAAGATCTACAAATTACAGCGACTTAAATGCAAATTATAAGAAATTAAAAAGTTAAAATATATTAAATAAACGCTATCACTATTTTTACAATGATGTTTTTGTGATTATATAAAACAAAATAACTTAAATAAACTATTTTAACTAAAACGTAAACTTAAATTATCTAAAAACGTAATTTAAAATAAAAACGTACGTTAAGTCTAAAAATTACGCGAGTGCGCAAGCAAAAACGTAAAATTTATGAAATAAAAGTCCTACAAGTGTAAAAACAATTTTATTACGTACTATATGATAAAAGAAAATTTTAGAAAAAAGATTTATATTTTTTAGACTTTTATATTTTTTATTATGAATTAAATAAGATTTTACACTAATTAATTAATTAAAAATACTAAAACATTTAGGAAAATTACGAAATTTTGCAGGAAAATACTTAAACTAAATCTAATCCTAGGAAAAATACAAAGACTGAAAAAGCTGTAAAGAATAAGCAGTTGATAAGCAAAACACCTTATTTAGCTTTAAAAGTAAAAACGTATATATGAGATTAAATGGTGCAATGTATGACAGTCAAAGACCCAAGGGCGCAATGGTTTCTGTGTGGTGTGTTGGAGCGTGGGAAAGGTGCTGAAGGTCGCTGGTTCGAATCTGTGCACCTCCTTTTTGGTCTTTATTTTTTTTCTCTTTGATTTTTCTTTTTGAAACTTGTTAAGCTAACTAAGATAAGCACTTTTTATAATTAGAACTTTTATTGAAAAACACTAATAAGCTCAGTTTGAGCTTATTTTTACCAACAGTGAACAAAATTAAGATAAGCTCAAAGAATTAGCCAAGTGGCTTAATAAGTTAAAAATAAGCACAAGGTGAAATGGAAATAAGCTAGACACTAGTAATAAGCTAATTTATCAATTGAATAAGCACAATAACTTGGAAATAAGCACTTTAAAAACTCCAAATAAGCACAAAGTAAACTGTTGCACAAGGCATTTTTCAGAAAAGGGTAGTCAAAAGAAGCTAAAGAATAAGCAGTCTATAAGCTAATTATATATAAGCTAGTATTTTTCTAATTTAGTTGAGCAGCTAAATATTACTATCCCAAAAGCATTTAAGCTAAATCTTAACAATAAATACACAGTAAAATTCTAAAGTTTATTCAAAAACTGCTATTGAAAAATTTGACTTTTTAATAGAACATGCAGCTTTGACTTTTGTGAGACTTGGATCAAATTTGTGAACTGATAATGTTGTTTAGTGCTAATATGGACCTACTACAAGCTAGATTAACTAGTTTAACACCTATATGAGAAAAATGATTAACTGAATTACACAGATTTGGAAATGAGAACTGATTAACTATGATCTTGACTTCTACAGATTGGATGTGCAAATAAGTGACTCAAATGATCCTAAATGTACCTATATAAGACTGTAATGCAGTAGTTTACCACTAAACCAACCTACAATGACAGTTTAACACTTGTTCCAAACACACCTTAATCTTAGCTGTTGTGAGATTAGATGCAACTAAACTCGAATCTAACCCATTACTAGCTACAAATCATGTTTAACTAACCAAATGACATCCCCAAGAAAAGATTAAAATAACAAAGTAGCACAAAAATCTCAACTATCAAAATATGCAGTTTCAACATTTATATAGAAAAAAAAGAATTAGATCTCACAGATGGTCCAGCTTATAGAGAAGCTTAAACATAACCCAAACTATACTATTCTATATCAAACCATCCCAATCCAAGCTCTGCATCTACCAATATCCATTTCCAAACCATTTGACGCTTCAGTTGACTTTTGTTGACCAAATTGAGAAATTGCTTAAAACTGAATTAGAAGCTTACTCAAAGCTATAATAAGCTTGAATAAACCTGTTTGAGCTTAAAAATAAGCTACTGAAAGCTTGTACATAGGAAATGGAAACTGAAATTTGAAACAGTAAACAATAAACTTGAAATTTAAGTAAACTTTGAAATTGATACTTGAAATGAGTTACAAATACTAAGAGGCTTATGTTTAATACATTAAAGCATAAAATTACACTTTAAAACACTGGTTGAGATAAAAAAAAACGACATACAAAGAAAAATTAAAACTAACTACTATTCCTTACTCTCTTTCTTCTTCCTCTTTTTATATGCAAAACATCTTTCCCACTTGTTCTGAGCACTTCCCACCATTAAAATTGGCCGTTGGATGCTTTGAGTCGATATTGGCCGTTTGATCATTTTGGCGCCAAATTGATATTGCAACTGGGATTTGATTGAGTGTTTAGGAGTATGAAGCATTAATTGTTTCTTGTTTTGTGTTGAGGTGGAGGGGACAAGGGGGTGAAGGTTGACTGGAGGAGAGGGGAGGGGTTGAGTGATTTCAGGCAGTTGTTGGGGAAGAAGAAAAAAAAGGCGGGTATGTTTGTTTGATTGAGCATTGACCGGTGTTAATATTAAAAAGGGGGGTCAAGGTCAAGGGTCATGGGTCATGGGGGTTCAAGGTTCAAGGGTCAAAATGGCTTGGGCTTGGATATGGGCCAACAGGTTGTTTTGGACTTGGGCTTGTGTTTGTGATATATAGGATCCGGTTTGGATTAGCTTATAAATACAAGGACCAAAATTGTAATTCCACCAAACTTAAGGACTGAACATGTAGCTTTTCCAAAGATATTAAAAGGACCAAACTTGACAAACTTTGATAGTACAAGGACCACTTTTGCATAAAATTCCATTTTTGGATATCCAAGGACTAATTTTGACATTTTTCAAAGTTGAAGGACCTTTTCCGCCATTTGACCAAAGATTCATTCAAGGACCGTTTTTGACAATTTAAAATATTTCAGGGACCTTGAATGATATTTTTCTTTATTTTGATATACCAGGGACTGTTTTTGACAACTTTTGAAACTTGGGGGACTAAAACTGCCAATTTTGCAAACTTGATACGTTTTTCATCTGATTTTGATATTTTTGCATTTAAAACACATAAAACACTGATTTGTGATATTTTCATCATTTTGATGCATTTTTGAGTGTTTTAGATGATTTTGCAGTTTAGATTGTACAAAAATGATGAGTATTTAAACACTCATCACTTACACTAGAAACAATTATGCGGAAGCAATGTAAACATAAACAAAACAATTAAGGAATCATAACTAGGCTAGCACTAGAGGTGCTTAGCCGCTCATATTAACTAAAACAGTCGATTCAATGTTTAACATTACGAAATACATGAATTGAAAGTAAATAAAAGATAAAATGCTAATGCTTATCGTAGGGGAGTGATTTCTCTCTTGGAGATGGCTCCGTATGCTCCCCAAGATCTGCCTTTAACTTCTACTCACGTTCACTGATGTTGTGTGAGAAATGGGATGATTAGAAATGATGGAATTTGGGAGGTATTTATAGGCCAGATCTTGTTACGGCGTAACTTAAGTTAAGAGTTATGCCGTAACATCTATTTCTTCGTAATTTGCTCTGGAAAAGCTGGTTACGGCGTAACATCAGGAATGAGTTACGCCGTATCTTCAATAAATCGTGGTTACGCCGTAATTGTGGAATTAGTTACGTCGTAGCTTGCAGCGGCGCGGAATCTCATTTAACCTAATTAGTTACGGCGTAATCTTGGGATGGAGTTACGCCGTAATCTTCCGTTTAGTTGGTTTTCTGAGCCACGCTTCTGTTACGGAGTAATGTGAGATGAGAGTTACGCCGTAACATCTTCAAAATGAGCATACTATCATATATCTTCAATAAACTCTCCAAATCCGCGTCTCATTAGCTCCAATGCTCATAATTATCCTGAAAGTGAAATATAGAGGAAAACAAGCGTAAATCCACATAAATGATATAAAATACGAGCATTATCGTGGGAAATTGACACTTAATATTCAGGACTATTTGATGTTATCAAATATCCCCCCACTTGAACTCTACTTGACCTCAAGTAGACCTTATTAGATAGATTCCTAAAAACATATCTCCCATTACCTCGAAAATATAAGTTTACAAATCCCTTATGCTAGAATAAAACAAAGCCGAACACCTCACGAAATGGGAACAAAACACTCAAATCTCTCTACTATTCTAAGTGTCAATTTCGGGGTGATCACTCATTGCACAGTCATAGCATGTATTCAATCATAAGCTTGGCGGTTACACAAATCTCCACCACTAGTGTTAAGGGCTAAAAAATTCTTGAAGGCAATATGGGTAGACACGACAAAGATTAAAGGTGATTTGTCATTACTAACATGTCACAGCGAAGTGGACAAAATCAATGATACATGACCAAATCCATGGCCAAGACATCAAAGATTGCTTGCTGCATCACCTAGACACGCTTCATGACTAAAGGGTAGGATAAGAAATAGGATAAAATTGGTGTAAAATAAAATCAAGCAGATAGTCTAAATCTATAACCAAGTCATCACCACTTACGGTTCGTTCAAAGTTCAAGTTTCGAAGTTAAGAAACCGGATCATAATACCAGGTAGATGTGCTATTAGAGGACATCATGATGGGCACATTATCAACTCCATTCTTCAAATGTGACCGAGGTGGCCTCCTCGATACTAAATCTATACGAGCATTATCGGGAAAAATTGACACTTAATATTCAGGACTATTTGATGTTATCAATACAAAGAGAAGCAAGAATTCTACACTTATAGTTGGAGTCTACGTAGATGATTTGATAATCACGGGAACTCCAAGGAAGGAAATAGAAGTATTTAAATCGTAGATGAAAGACAAATTTGAAATGAGCGACTTAGGATTGTTAGCTTATTACCTTGGGATAGAAGTTACACAGACAGGAGGAGAGATTACAATCAAGCAAACATGTTATATTAACAAGATCTTGAAGGAAACAAGTATGACGGATAGTAATGATACGAAGATACCAATGGATCCCGGTACTAAGTTGGTCAAGGCGGAAGATGGAAACTCAGTTGACGCAACTTATTACAGAAGCTTAATTGGAAGTCTCAGGTACTTACTACATACAAGACCATATCTTAGTTACTCAGTCGGACTACTCAACAGATTCATGCAAGACCCGAAGGATCATCACCTGAAGGTGGTAAAGCAAGTAATCCGATATATCAAAGGAACAAAGGAGCATGGCATAATATACAAGAAAGAAGGCGGCTGCAAGATTACAGGTTACAGTGACAGTAGTTACGGAATCAACACCGATCAAGGAAAAGGAACTACTGAAATAGTATTTTATTTTGGAGAATCACCTATTACCTGGTGTACCCAGAAGCAACCAACAGTGGCGCTCTCATCATGTGAATCAGAATTCATGGCGGCTACTAGAGCAACATGTCAAGCCTTATGGTTAAAGCGACTACTTAGTGAATTAACTGGATGGGGAGAGAAAAGGATAACGCTGAAGGTCGACAACATTTCAGCAATAGCACTCGTCAGGAACCCAGTTTTTCATGGAAGAAGCAAGCACATCGACATTCGCTATCATTTCATTCGTGAATGCGTAGAGAATGGGCACATCAATGTGGAACACGTCAGGGGAGAACTACAAAAAGCAGATATTCTTACGAAGGCTCTACCAAGATTGAAGTTCGTGACTATGCAACAAATGCTCGGAGTTCAAGACTTAGGACGAAGCAACGATCAAGATTAAGGAGGAGAATGTAAACTTATAATCTCGCTCATTGCTTCTAATGTAAAACATGAAGGACCAATATTGTACTTTAGATAGTTTGTAACCGAAAGTTAGTTATGGCGGTTACAAAAGTTAGTTATATTCGGTTATTACCGAAAAGACATGATGGTTCCATAGTACCGATTGGAACTTTATAAATACATATGTATGTACTCGGTTTTTATGTTAGACGAAAAGACTTATTCATTTATACTTTGCAACTTATATTTCGACTCTAGATTTGGGACAACAATATAAGCTTAAATCGATCAGTTTCATGTGATCCATAAAAAAAGTTATCTTTCTTTTTATAAAAGTTTCGATGGTTTCTGTTAGAGTTTGAAAACATATTATGATACTTTTTGTTACTCATAAATCATAATGCATTTTGCAACTTTTATAAACTTCTTCCACCCAGATTTAGTTATTTCAATTCATAAATAGGAGTCATACTTATCATGAAAAAACCGAAATCTAAAGAACACTTGATTAATGGTGAATTTTGTAGCAATGGCATATGGTATCAAAATTCACAGAAGAACCTTGTTCGAGACCTGCTAGTTTGTTTCATATAAAAGAGCTGAGCTCCACATGTAATATTTTTACTTTCTAAAATAAAACTCAACAAGGCACAAGATTTGCACTAGTTATACTTGTTCACACCCAAAAAAATTCTCCAATTCTAAGTTAACGACAAGTATACCAACAATTCTATTGAAACTATATGTAACAAATGTTCAATTCTTCAAATTCAAAAGCAAGATTCTTAGACAAACAAGCCATTTAACTTTTTATTTAAAATTAAACACACAGTTCATATTTACATTGCTAGACATGGGTAATTAATAAAGGATCATTTTCATGATAAAAACTTAGCCATTGTAAACAGAAATATTTGGTCTTGGTTCAAACTCGTCGTCAAGTGTCTTCTTACCATTCAAACCAACACCGTTATCATAAACAGAGATGTTTGGCCGTGGCTCAAACTCTTCTTGAGACGTCTTTTTTCCATTTAAATTTGCACCATTATCATACATGGAAATGTTTGGCCTAGGTTCAAAATCTTTGTCAAACATCTCGGCTTTTAAACCCTTGCTATGTTCATATACCGAGATGTTTGGTCGTGGCTCAAAGTCTTTGTTTTGTTCAAACTTTTTCTCATTTGTAAGACAATCATGACTTTTCTTTGTTGGAAGTGAGTCCGGCCTGTATTCTCCAGGATTTGGCCTAGCATCAATGACATTAGCAATCTGGTCAAGGTCAACACGTTAGTATAATAACATTTATATAATATCTACATAAATAGTAATGTTTTGCCATAAACTTAATAAGTAAAAAATATTGTATTAAACTAGGGAATTATTTTACCAAGATTAGTGAAAAGAGAGCGAAAAAAGAAAGTGAAGACTCCATCGTTCAAATACGAGTTTGTTTATGGAGCTCTTTGGTGGAAGTATGCAAGCCAATGGTGGTTCATATTTATAGTGCAGTAGAGACATTGTGATGTTAGTTATTCAAGTTGTAATTAAAAAGATAAAAATGGAGATCACTAATCCAGTATTCTTATTGGCTGTTTTTAGATATTGCATCTCTATTCTAATCAGAATTGAAATACGTATCTTTTTCTTTTTGGCAGTTACTAATCATTAGATGATATTTTTAACGTTGGTTGTAGTTTTCTAATTATTAACGGAACATTGATCAGTTAACAAGTTTTCTAACTGGCTTTGTTAAAACTTATTTCCAGATTTATTTAATTTCATACATACTTAATCACTTTTTGTGTGCTGATCATTAAATGAGGTAGAAAATCCGGTCGCAATTTTGCACATAATCAGCTTGTAAATATGACACCATATATATCTTTGTATAAGCATGCGTAGATGAGAATGGAGGATATGTGTATATGGATTTGACCAACTGTGAGGTGAGCTTATTACTTGATAGGTGTTTTCGGATTTTGCTTATAAACCGGTTGCAAAATTGTAAGATTTATGTGGTTTCAACCTAGAATGAATTGAAGAAGTGGAAGGATGTTTGTTTGTGTTGCCATCACATCAGATTAGGTTTTGACGCACTAAGGTGAGCGATTTTATCTAAGATGTAGGAATCAGCCCATAATCGAGTAGAATGTTGGGATCTGGTTTGCTCCATATTGTTTGTGTTATGACGGGATTGAGAACCTAGCTCAAGGAGTCCAAATAATCTATATGATGATTTCTAGTGGTTGCGAGCTTTTGTGTCACCAATTTGGTCAGCTCTTCCATGTCGTCAGCGTATTAGAATAGTACTAACTAGCATTTGCAAAGTTGAATGGACATTTTTGCATTTTCTATGCATTTCTATTGGAAAAGGATGACTCAACTTAGTAATTTTAAGAAACAGCTATGTGTCTTTTATGTTGTTCCATTTATAGTGATTGTAATATAAATGGCTAATAACCTATTAAAGCATCATACTTGTCACAAATGTTAGTTCGACGTAGCGAACAAAAAAAATAGCCCTTTTGCCCACTTATCTTATCTATTTTGTCTCTATGATACATTTACTACCCCCAACAGCAAGTAAAGTACACGTAGCCGGTTAAAACTCCACATCACACAAAACAATAGCATTTATTTTTTTTTTCTCTTCCCACATACAACTTTACCCTTTCATTATCTTCATAAAAATAATAATGAGGATCACTTCCTTCTCCCATAGTTGATAAACCATACGTTTCTGATTCACAAACATCGAGATCATCTGACACATTTGATCGATCCTCCTCACCTTCTGATTTACAATCATCAAGATTACCATTTGACCCGTTTGATTGATTTGGGTCCCCATGGTCTGATTTACAAGCATTAAGATTACCATTTGACCCGTTTGATTGACACGGGTTCTCGGATTTACAATCATCAAGATAACCATTTGACCCATCTGATGGATCCGGGTCCACAGCTTCTGATTTACAATCATCAAGACAACCATTTGACCCATTTGACTGATACTGATTATTGTCTTGGGAGGTGACTTCATTGAACTGATGAGCTGATGACCATGATGGGAAAGTTGGAATTTTTGGGTTCAAATGTATAAAATCAGGAAGTGCACGTGGTTATGTGCCTCCTGTTTCTCCTCATTTTCATCATGAGCACAACAGCCATGCTTTTCTTGAGGTGCGAGGATAAGGCAAGCGTGTGTTTATTCACATCGTTTAATGCTTTAATTGTGTGATAATTTGTGGAAAGTATGTTTATTCAAGTGGAAAGTGTGATATAAAGGATAAGGCTGCTGACTTGGATGTTTGATGCTTTAATTGTGTGATAATTTGTGGAAAGTGTGTTTATTCAAGTGGAAAGTGTGATATAAAAGATAAGGCTGTTGACTTGGATGTTATGACAATATATTAAACCGAATACCGGTTGAGTAAGTGGTAAAATGCCCAATAAAGGACAAACTAGTCGGGTTTAGTAGCCAAAAGGGCTATTTTTTTATTCGCTACGTCGAACTGCTTTTTGTGACAAGTATGATGCTTTAATAGGTTATTTGCCCTAATATAAAACCTAAGTTATACAACTGCTTTCCATGTTAACAATTGTGGTTTGAAACAAGTTTACTAAGAACAAATAAAGTGCAGTTTTAACCGAGATTTACGCAACAAGATTTTTAATATTTAAATTATTATTAGAAATAAATCAAATAATTTACAAAAATTGTTTGCAAAATAACAATCTCGACAACTTAATGATCTCCCTCTAACTTAAACACAAATCAAAGTTAATTATGAACTTTTCCTTTCTCACTGAACAGTGAACGACCAACTTTAATTTGAGGACTAAATGCTCTCTTAAACGTGTATCACGTTAATTGCAAGACATACATTTACTTCACTACAAACATTCTCTTTAATAGCAGATAATTAAGGTTTCTTCAAAGCATACTCTTTTCACGTGTTGAGCATTTAATGGTCTGGTGAGAAGTGCATTAAACGTTTCTACTTTAGATACGAGATATACTCTTTCTTTTGGAAATAATGTTGACAACTGTTGCACATTTTTACCAACTCTATAAAGGTGTTGAATCTCATAAAAACTTGCTTTATCCACTTTTACTTTTAAAACTTCATAGATACTTGAGATTCTTTTTTAATATCTTGAGATCGAGTAAATTAGACATCGTTAAAAGAGGTATTGTTAAACTTCACTAAACTAAACATCTTACTTGTTTTTCAAATATATTTAGAGACTGGACATTGAATTCGCCCAATATTTTCATTAATCACTACATTAGATTTTTATTAATATCATATTAAATGGTAATATAGGTGATTTTTAAATTGCCGAGCTCCATTCATCTGTTAAAATTATTTAACATGAAAAAGAAAATGTTCACATGCTCAGTGTTAGGCACATAAACCACATAAGACATCTGTATATATAACTTCAGCGCGAGTTTTACCTCTTGCTAAAGGTGCACATCCGAACCGGTTAACCGAACCGCATCCGAAGACAAACCGAAAAACCTAACAGGTCAAAACCGGTTTTGACGATAACCGGTCCGGTTTTTATCCAAACCGCCGGTTAGGAACCGGTTTGGCATTTTGGAAAAACCACCGGTTTGGAGACCGGTTTTTATTAACCGAATAACCAAACCGGTTTGGAACCGGTTTTTTCGACTAGGCGGGTTTTTTTGATTTTTTTGCATTTTAAACTTTTGAATTTGAAATTTTGAAAGAGGGGGGGGGGGGGATATTATTAAATATGTTTCAAAAATTACCATTTTGCCATACAAATGTTAGTATAAATAGATGTGTTATGTATTTGGTTAATTACCACTTTCAAGCAATCAAAAAACACTCCAAAAAAATCAAAACCGAAAGTATTTCACTAAACACTAATGGAAAGTTCAAACACCAACAACACCACCAACACCGAAGCTGGTTCAACAAGTGCAGCGACGGTTTTGAAAGTTTTACCATGCGACCGTGTAAAAGATCCATGGGAACACTTCAACTACGTCCTAATGTCGGACGGTAAGAAAAAGGCTCAATGCAAATATTGCTTGAGTATATTGTCTGGCGGTTCCAACTCGACGTTGAGGGCTCACATCAAACAAAAGTATTGCAAGGCACTCAAATCGGTTCCGGAAGCCGGTCAATCGTCCATGGCTCGAGACGGGACTATTTTTGCATACGATCATGATTTACTCCGTCAAAAACTGGCCGGTTTGGTGATTCAACGTGGTTTGCCGTTCAACCACTATGACCACGAGGGGACGACGGAGGTGTACCAGAATTATATGCAACCGCAGTACCATCATGTAAGTCGTATGACTCTTAAACGCGATGCTATGAAAATGTGGAAAACGGCTAAGCAAGATTTAAAAAATAATTTTTTAAATATGGATGCTTGTGTTAATTTAACAACCGATGTTTGGGCCGCTCCTCATAATTTTCCATTTTCGTACCTTTGTGTTACCGCACATTGGGTTGATCCCGAAAGTTGGCAAATGATGAAGCAAGTCGTAGCATTTGAAAACTTTCCGGTTCCTCACTCCGGAGAAGCTTTATACAATTTGTTGAGAAAAGTGTTTCATAAGTTTAACTTGACATAAAAAAAAAAATCAATAACATTGGATAATGCTAGTAACAACACAAATGCAATGGGTCGACTAAAAATGGAATACGAGCCACCTTGTAATGGCGAATTTTTTCATAGTCGATGTGTTGCACACATCATTAACTTGGCCGTGCAAGCCGGATTAAAAGATCCGAATTTGAGTGAAGTGAAAGAAGATTTTAAAAGAATGTTAGTCGATGTTTTTAAAAAGGGTAATAAAAGATATAATGCATACATTCGGATGTGTGAAACTGCGGGGAAACATTGGTTACAACCTTGTTGGGATATTGAAACACGATGGAACTCCACTTATCTTATGTTCATAAGTGGTTTAAGACAAAAGGTGACTTTGCAATATTTTCATGATGAGAAATTGTCGGGGAGGGGTAGGTGTGCTCCATTTAGTCAAGATAATTGGGATACTATTGAAAAACTAACCCGACTACTTGAAGTTTTTTACAACGCAACAAAAAAATTGTCGGGAGTTTATTATCCAACGGCTCATTTGGTACTCGAGCAACTATTCTTGATGTCTTCACAAATTTCCGCATTTGAATTTCATGGTGGTGTTTATACAAGCATGGTTTCCGGGATGAAAGAAAAGCTTTTGAAATATTTTGAAACTTTGCCACCGTTAATTACTTGTGCGGCCGCATTAAATCCATGTTATAATGTAAACGGGGTAGAGGTGCTTATCGACTCGATTGTGACTGATTTGGGTTGTTTCGCGTCAAACCCGAACTATGCTAATGATGCAAAAGAGTCCTTTGGCCATTCTTTTAAAAGTTTGTGGCAATATTATTTTGAAAAATATGGTAACCCACCTCCTACTGTGACGGAAACTTCTTCATCATCATCAAGGGGTTTTAGAGGGAATCCGATACTTGCTTTGCATAAAAAGATAAGAGGTAATCCCAACAAACGGTTAAGAAATGATGGTTTAACGAACAGTGAATATGAAAGATATATCACAACCGATTTTATCTCACATATTCCGGCTGAACAAGTTGAAAACTTTGATGTGTTGGCGTTTTGGAAAGCAAAGGAAACAATGTTTCCCGTTCTATCCCGAATGGCTCGTGATGTACTAAGTGTACAAGCTACTTCGGTAGCTTCTGAATCCGCTTTTTCAACAAGTAGAAGGGTTTTATCAAATCTGAGAAACAGACTCACACCGGCTTCTTTGGAGATGTGTATGGGTTCGAAAGATCACTTGGACGCAATGAAGCGAGTGCAAGATAAAACTGATCTTGAAAATGCCACAGACTTCGAAGGGGAGGTCTACGTGGAAGAGGCACAAGCGCGTGAAATCGAGATGCTTTCCGATGAAGAACTAAGACAAGATGCAGCTGCTCAAGAAGCTAGGGGATCCGATGACGACTATTAGGACTTTTATGCTTACGTATTATGTTATAAGTTTATGTATTTCCTTTGATGTATTTCTTTTAAGTTTATGTATTTCCTTTCAGTTTATGTATTTCCGACGTTATAAATAAAAGTTGAAGTTTATTCAGTGTAAGTTTGTTAAATGTTGAAAAACGAAAAAAAAAGAAGAAAAAAAATCCGGTTAACCGGTTACAAACCGGTTAAATATTTTAAAATTTTGAATTTTTTACTAGGCGGCAAAAAAAATTTCAAAATAAAACCGGTTAACCGGGTCCCAAACCGGTTATACCGGTTACTAATTTTTTAAAATTCAAAAATTTTAAACCGGCGGCAATTTTTAAAATTCAAAATTTTGAATTCACAACCGGTTAAAAACCGGTCAAACCGGTCCGAATATTAAAATTTTAAAATTTCAAATTTTGAATTTTTTTGAGCGGGAAGGCGGGTAAACTTTCAAATTTTGATTTTTTTTTAATATTTACAAGTTTGCCATTGTAAGACTAGCATAAATAAATAGAATGTGTTTTTATTTTTTGCAACTTTTATACAATTAAAATTACACGCTAAAAAATAAAAATCGGAAGCATTTCACTAATGGATGATCCTGCACCGCCTCCGCCACCCCTGCCACCGGTTATTGTTCGTTATTTTCCGGTAGACCGTGCACACGGTAATCCCATGGTTTGGGTTCACTACAACTACGTCGAAATGTCGGATGGCAAGCGAATGACTCAATGTAAGTATTGTTTATGCTTCTTTAAACCCACTTCCGGCGTGCCGTTGAGGGTTCACACACAGAAGAATTGCCGCCAAGCACCTGCAGTTGATGCCTGATTCGAGACCTCGAGTTGACGTTGACTCGTTGAGTATCTTATCAAGTTATCGATGATTTATGTTTAAGTTATTATGTGTTGTGTTTTAAGTTTATATGTAATGTGTGATGTATCATGTATTCTCCGTTCTATTAAATAAAAGTTCTAGTTTATTAATACACGAAACAAGAAAACGATTATAAACGACGACGGAAAACGAAAAAAAAAAAAAAATACTAGAACCGGTCAAAACCGGTTAACCGGTCTAGACCGGTCCCAAACCGAGCCCAAACCGGTTTGGACCGGTTGGGTTTCTCCATCCTCACAGCCAGTTCGGAACCGAACCGGTTAACCGGTCCGACCGGTTTTTTTCGCATTGACCCAAACCGGTTCGGGTTTGACCGGCCGTCAAACCGAACCGGTTAACCCATTTATGCACCTCTACCTCTTGCTGCTCTTACATGTGTTTTTAAGTACGGAACTTAAAAAACATGAAACATGTCAAAATTGTCCCCATTATGTGGTATCATGCTTTCAATTTCTAAAAACATTGTAGAAAAACTTGGTTTTTCGCTCAAATATGAATAATATAAAGCATAACCTTACATTCACTTCAGATATATCAAGGCATCTATATATAGCAAGATTCTGAGACATACAAGCCAATTTATTATTGCTTTAAACGAAACACACACCTCTATCACACTTCATAGTACATTGCCAGACATGGTTAACAAACGTTCATTATCAGGATAAAGTATATATTACCCGTTGTAAACTGAAACATTTGGTCTTGGTTCAAACTCGTCGCCTAGTGTCTTCTTACCATCCAAACGAATGTCATTAATTATCATAAAACCAGATGTTTGGCCTTGGTTCAAACTCTTCTTGATAAGTCTTCTTACCTTTTAAATCTGCTCCATTATCGTACATGGAAACATTTGGTCTAGGTTCAAAATCCTTGTCAAACAACTCGCCTTTTAAACCTTTACCATTTTCATATATCGAGACATTTGGTCTTGGCTCAAACTCTTTGTCAAATGTCTTCTTACCTTTCAAACCCATACCGTTACCATAAACTGAAACGTTTGGTCTTGGTTCAAACTGTTTGTCGTCGGAGGACTTTATCTGGTTTCTTGCATCCGCCGTCGTATGGCAATGACTTTCCTTTGTTGGGAGAGGTGACACTGAACTACCACCACGAACAAGTGACTCCTGCATGTATTCTGCTGGATTTGGCCTAGCTTCTGTGAAAACAGCAATCTGTTCAACATCATAGAAATGTAACACGTTAGATTGTTAGAATGGCAACAATTATAATATCTAAGTATAGTAATGGTGCCCCATAAAAAAAGATTGGTATAGTAGTACTTAAAAAACATTTCACTTATGAATATTATACTACCATGGTAAGTGAAAAGAGAGCGCAGAAATAAAGTGAAGACTCCATATTTAGTATCTTTAGAGCTTTTGGTGCATGTATGCAAAGTGAATGGTGGTTCATATTTATAGTGCTCTTGGGACAACGACAATACCTAATTTTATCAAAACAAGGTAGTATGTAAAATATAGAAGGTCGTACTTCTACACGACACACAGTCTCAAGCAAAAGTGTACATGTAGAAATGTATATGTACAAGTTTATAAAATATACATTTAAGTGCATATGCAAATAACATAGAAACACGTATACAAACATGCATATAAGTAAACAAAAATTCATGAGCATATATAAGTGTATATATAAATAATAACATGACACCAAATAACTTAAAAAGCCATGAAGAAACTACCATGCAAAAGCTAGACACTCTACCAATTTATCGTAACTTTAATTTTGCACAAATTAATTCCTATGAGAGGTCATGTTATGGAGAGGAGGAGCTCCTTCAAGTTGACCGTAACTCAATCCTCCCACCTAAATCTTGATCTAGCCATTCTCGTTAAGGCGTCGACTGTTATAGCTTCTAATATTTTAATGGGCATTATCCGCGGTCTCCTCCTTACATGTCCAAATAATCCAATCCTCTTACTCTTATCTAGTTAATGATAGATGCGACTTCTAATTCCCTCCTTGAGATTTCATTTGAATACTAGCGACTTATAGCGCCACCGAGACATTAAATTACATCTTCAATACTCTTGTGTCAAAAAAATATAAGAACATTATCAAGTTAATTGTGTAATATATGTGTTACATCTCTGATAAGCTTGTGGACAAATCCTGAGTCTGTATACGGGTAGGTGTTAACTGACCATTCGTCAAGGATGAGCCTCAAGGTGGTGTTCAACTGTCATGGTGACTTTTTTCAAGAGTGTGTATCGTACCCTAACCATTTCTCAAATAGGCTTTCTTTAATGTGATTAACCGTACATTTGCGCTCACAACACTACAACGTTCCCTGGTTATATTACATATTTACATCTCTAGTTTAAGTAAAAAATAAGTATGTACATGTTGAAAAACAAATCCAGCATCATAGGTAATATTGTATAGATTAAGTAACTCACAAGAAAATCGACGCACCCCAAAATAGTATCTCTCTTAATTTACAGAAAAACATGAATAAATATGAAGAAGAATGTTCCAACTAATGGCCCCCCTCATCCCTCATCTCCTTTAAAAGATATGAGGGTCAGGGTGTAATCCTTATCGAATTTTTCCTCCATAGAACCGGCCTTGGGACATCTCTAATTCATTAACTATATTAATTTTTCATCTCATTAGTTCTTATGTAAAAATACATCCGATCCGAGCCTATTATTAAATTTTACTTCCTCACATCATGAATCTTCAACCGGTTAATCTTTTCCAACCCACTCATTCAGTAACTTTTCTCTAACATTTTGCACCAATGAAATAATATTTCTTGAAGTTCTTTTCGAAGCTTTTCTAATCTTTGCATTAAAGATGTTTTTAGAGCTTTTGTTTATCTTGCAAGTCAAGCAAGGCTTGTTCCAATATAATTGTAAGACTCTATTTAACTCAGATTCAATTTTATACCAGACTAAATTATACTTGAATCTACCAAGTTCTGTTATTATAATATTACGATATGATTTTGATTTTGGCAATTAGTAACCAATAGATAATATAGATAACTAAAATATTTTCCTCTTTGGCTTTATTGATACGTATTTAGATCGTTAATAATATAACATTGTATTTATGCTACGACGTGTGAATAAAAACATAATCTCACACATCCAAACGTGTTTCACGTGAACCGATTGTTAAGCTACATGATTGATGATGGCCTTAAAATGATATTAATGGGAAGTGATTTTAGAGTAACCTTTATGTCTAAATATATGACTTAAAACAACATAGATGTAAAAAAAAAAAAAAAAAGTGAAGATTGAGAAAAGAAAGTGTCGGTAGCATGTGGGAAGTGATGAATAAATTAAGCATTGCTAACTTAAATGTAAGCTTGATTGTTATACGGCTTTGTTTAACAAATATTTTTTAGAGAATAGGTCAGCGATATAAAAATTAGGGAGAATTGCATATATACCAACTAAAACTTAAAAACTTGCATATTTCCCCAAAATACAAGTTTTCAATGCATGATGTACAATGCAAGTTAGGCATGTTTTGGGTATATATGCAAATATGCAAGTTTTAGTGGGTATATATGCAATTGACCCAAAAAATTAATTTATCTTATGAATATACAATTTATTATTTAAAAGCTCGCGTCTCTTCTTCTTTTTTTTTTTTTTCTTTTCAACTCATCTAAACTTTTAAGTGTTTACGTTAAAAACTGATGTTGTAAAAACAAAATACTATGAGTGTTAATGGCTTTGGCCTTTGGGTTATGGATTATATCATAACAGAAATCTACAAATTATATGTCCACATCATCGTTAACCAGATCAATAATCTGTGTAATTTACCTCATTCATATATTTCAGTTTTGATTGTGACACAATGACACTATATCAACCTGAAGGTCGTTTTTATTAACTTCTTTTTTTCTTCTTTTCTTTTTTTTTACACTAAAATACACTGTTAGGGTGTGTTTGTTTTTTATAAAAAAGGTCTAATTTGCGTCTGAATCTTACCAGTAAGAGGTATTCAGACGCGGTCAGACATATACGCTTGTTTGTTTTTTCATTTTCATTCAGACGCGGTCAGACGTATTATATCTAACTCGGTTAGACATGTGAAGACATCTGACTATCTCTAACCCTACCTCTTCCTACACTCAAAACCCTTCACACCTTCAAAACCTTCACCCTTTCACAGCCGCCGCCGGCCACCTCTCGCCGCCGCCATCGTCTCCACCTACAGCCGCCTTCGTCTCCATCTATAGCCGCCGTCATCTCCACCAACAGCCGCCATCTTCACCACCTTTAAGGTATGCTTTTTTTTCCTTCTCTTTACATGCTTTACTTGTTATTTTTTGTTGGTTTTAGGTGATTTTATTGTGGGGTTGGCTATTATCTGATATGGGTTTTGTTTTGTTTACAAAAGTATATTTGTTTTGTTTTGATAATTCTGATATGTTATTGGATAATTCTAATATACGAGAAAAACCCATTTTTGGTACTGAGTTAACTCGGCCAGAAAACCAAGAAAAACCCATTTTTGGTACTGAGTCAACTCGGCCAGAAAACCAAGAAAAACCCATTTTTGGTACTGGGTCAACTCGGTCAGAAAAACCCATGTTTTCAAATGACATATCAGAGTTAAAACAAAACAAAACAAATATACTTTTGTAAACAAATATACTGATATGGGATGCTTTGTTATTGGATTTGTTTTAGTTTCGATTAAACGAGATTCAATAAAGTTTTTTAGGTAATTAGAGCCAAGTTTAGCAAAAACTCTTGCATGTTATCGTATTGCCAAACGTTAACAACTAATATGTTTTGCTTATAATCAATTGCATGCAACTCTTTTGCTCTTAGTATAGAAAGAGCTGTAACAATTGTATGACTTAATACACCATGTGTCTCATACATCTCATATAAGGTTACATTAAAATTTATTAAATGTTCATCTACTTAACTCATTTAATGGATATCAAGATCAATAGATAACGTAGAAGTAAAAAAGTAAAGAGATGTGTATATATAACTCATTCAATGAAGGACTAGTGGCGGTCTTGATTTTGATTGGAAGTAAAGGGCAGTGGACTTTCATATCGCAACATACACCACTTGCTTCCAATCATTACAAAATTAGTATATTACTTTACGAAATTTAAGCAAAAAAGCTAATTTTGCTGGCAATGGTCAAGGTTTCCACGATTAAATTGGTATCGACTACTATTCGTAGGGCAAGTGAGGAGTTTATTGATGGTGATTGCTCCATTATAGTTATACGTTTATGGCAATAAAGTTTATTAGTTCAATGAAATAAAAGGTTTATCTAACTTATGCTATATGCCAACATGTTAGAACACATTTAATGAATCGTACTTCATGTTTACGGTCTGCTAAGATCGCTTAAAACTCAGTTTATCTTTGAACTTTTTGCTTGTACAATGTACGAACTCGGAAGTTAGTTTCTCAGTTTGTCCCTCATTAGTACCTCGACTTGTTTAGTTCTGATTCCTGTGATATCGACTAAACTAGTTACTTAGGCATAGTATGTTATTCTGTAATTTGATTTCTTGATGTTGTTTTGTTAGACTTAGATCTGTAAGAAGACAGAGATACAAGATTATATAGAAAGCATGTTTAAAAAAAGGGTAGAGTTAATGCATTCAAGATGAATCCCATAGGCGAATAAATTATGCATCTCTATGTTCTGTGTAGTTGAGGTGACTGTGAGCTATTGCTCGGATGTTGATATAGGCTAGAGGGAGTGACCGACTCTTTATAATCGTGTCTAGGATCTTAGCATAGTGGTATGCACGCATTAAGTTAGACTCGTTTAGGATTAATCAACTGCCAAGCGCGAGTCACACTTAGTTCATGATTGTTGTAGGCTTGAGACCAGAAATGTTTCTGATATGTTAGCTCATGATGCTTACACCAGTTTTAGGCTTAATTTTGTCAATACCAGCTTATATGATATTTGCAAAACCGACTGCACTTTTTTGAACTGCTCAATACTGATGTCAGCTCTACCTGATTGTTTGTTAAAATGATTATGTCTGTTTACTATAAGATATACTACCAGTACCATCTTAGTCAAAACTGATATGGGTTGCTTAGTAAAAAGTTCATTAGCAAATGTTTATAGTTTCTTAAACTGTGTATTTATATGTTTGCATTGTTTTTTTATAGGAATGGGTGACACAACTACATTAAATTTTACTCCCGAACAATACAAGTTTTTTTTGGAGTCATGTATCGAGGAAGTGAATAGGGTAGATGCTAAGGGCAATAGCCTACATATTGAGTCGTGGGCGATAGTCGGAAGAAAACTTAAGGAAACGTATGGCATAACGACCACCCAAAAAAAATTAAAGAATAAGTTTGATTACTACAAAGCAAGACATCAAGTTCATGCTTATTTAAGAGGAAAAACAGGAAATATTTACAATGCAGATACAAATACATTCAACCTAACAGATGAAGAGTGGAAAGCTTTAAACAAGGTGGGTTAATGAATACTTTGAACATAATTTTTACATACATATAATATAGTAATGACAACGTTAATAATCTATACTTTCTTTGTGAATTTTGTTTAGAAATTTTCGAAAGCGAGTACTTTGAAAACTAGTCCATTGCAACATCATGAACTATGTGATTACCTATTTGGAAAGTGTGCCGAAGCGGTTCTATTCGTCGACCCGTTGCTGAACGAAGACCTTCTCAAAATTCTGGCGTTAAATTAGTTGAAGTTGAGGATGGTTCCGTTCGTCGACCCGTTGCTGAAGGAAAGTCGTCTTCTCAAAATTCTGGTGTCAAATTTGTTGAAGTTGAGGATGGTTGCGTTCGTCTACCCGTTGCTGAAGGAAAGTCTTCTTCTCATAATTCTGGTGTCAAATTTGTTGAAGTTGAGGATGACGTGAACAGTTTGAATGAAGATGGTGGCTCTTGGGCAGCTAGCGAGCATAAAAACCTTGATGCGGGTTATGACTCTGGCTTTGAAGGTGGTTCTTCTAAAGAACCAAATGTTGTACGAGGGAGGAAAAAGAAAAGGAGTAAAAAGGATCCGGAGTTGAATGAGTTGGAGGAAAATATGAAGAATGCAATTGCTAAAATTGCTGTTCAAGAAAACCATGGTCCGACTATGGAAGAGTGTCATGAGAAGTTGAAGAAGTTGAGTTTGGAAACTGAAGATCCAATTTATTTGGCAGCACTTGGGGTATTTTGTCAGTCAAGGAGCCACAGAGAGGCATGGATGCTATTACCCTCAGAACCAAATGTCTTAAAGAAATGGATTCATATGATGGCACGTCAAATGGGTATTTTGAAGTAGTATTGCTGAACTATTATGACAAATGGGTATTTTGAAGTAGTATTGTTGAACTATTAAGAGTTTGTCGTATTTGGTATTTTTTTATCTTGAACTATTAGGATTTTGTCGTATTTGGTACTTTGTTATGTTGAACCATTAGGAGTTTGTCGTATTTGGTACTATTTTGAACTATTTGGTGTTAGTTTTATTTGGTACTTTACGATGTTAAACTGTTCCGTTTATTGTTATTTGGTTTTGATAAATTATTTGGTGTTTGTTTTTGTTTTGTAATAATCTTAAACCCATTTGGTATGAATTGTTTGTATAGGTAAAATGGATGTTGCCCAAAAACTTGCGTTCATCTATATTGTTTATTTTTATTTTAAGTATTTTCGGCGAAGTGTAAGGAAACGTAAGCGGGATAATACTTCTACAATGTCCGGGCATCAATATACTCAGGAGCTTTTGCAAGGAAATAATTTACAATGTACGGAGTTGATACGGATGTCTCGTGACTCGTTTGTTCGATTATGCAACCATTTTAAAGAAAAAAATTGGCTAAGAGATAGTAAACATATATCGGTTGAGGAGAAGATGTTTATATTCCTTATGATAATTGGTCACAACGAACGATTTTCAGTTATGAAGCGTCGGTTTCAACACTCGAAGGAAACGATTCATAACTGCTTTCATGAAGTATTATCTCAAATGTTGTTATTTGCTGAAGAAGTTATAAGACCAACAACATTTAATCCAAATCCAAACGTTCCAGGAAATAATAGAAGGGAGCGTCGAATATTTAAGGTAACCATCAAATATATAACTAGTGTGTCTCTTGGTTTGATTGTATTTTAATAATTTGTTGTTCTAAATTAGGGAGCTGTTGGTGCATTTGATGGAACTCTCATACATGCTGTCGTTCCATCTCATAAACAGAATGTATATAGAGCAAGAGGAAGAGGTGATTGTTATCAAAATGTTTTAGCAATTTGCGATTTCAACATGATCTTTACATATATTGTCGCTAGATGGGAAGGTACGGCACACGATGCGAGAGTACTTAATGAAGCTTTAGTAGATCCGGTATTTGAGTTTCCGATTCCCCCTGCAGGTATTTAAGTTTGAAATTGTGATATATATGAAAAATTAGATATCAAAATATCAAAAAATTAATATGTTTGTTTTTTCAGATAAATATTATTTATGTGATGCTGCCTATAAGCACACGCGTGGGTTTATGGCTCCATACCGCAATGTTAGGTATTGGTTAGGAGACTTTCGCCGAAAACGTGCAATGAGCAGTAAAGAAAAATTCAATCACGCTCATGCAAAACTTCGAAACGTAATTGAACGTGCATTTGGAGTCTTAAAAGCGCGTTTTCCAATCTTGAAGAGTATGCCCAAGTTTCCTTTGGTAAAACAAAGAGATATTACTATTGCATGTTTTGCTATTCATAATTTTATTCGGAAAGAGGGCCTAAGCGATGATTTTTTTCTCTCAATACGACCAAAGTGACGTACATGATAATGAAAATGTACATGATGATGGTGATGTTGAAGTTGTTCAACCAATTGGGAATGACGCTGATCAACAATACATGATTAATTTACGAGATCAAATCGCGGCACAAATTATGCAAAGTTAGGTTTTAAATTATTTGGTATTAGTTAAGTTACTTAATTGTTGTTTCATTGCGTTAAACTTATGTTTTATTTTAAGACGATTTATGTAATAGTTTTTTATTATGTTAAATTTTGGATATGTATTAAGATAATCTATTTAATGATTTATAATTGTGTTAAATCTATGATAAAAATGTTTTGTTTCAAGTTTACACTATCTACTTATTAATTGTATTTGCAAAAGTTTAATACATACTTAAAAAAGAGAAAATTAAAACCATTCAGACAATTATTAAAAAAAAAAAAAAACAAACAACATTTTTTCATTCAGATTCAGACATAATAGCCACCTCTTACTAGTAAGATGTGGTAATCAGATTTAGATGCGAAACATCTTAATGAAACAAACACACCCTTAGTCTCTAAACTTGGCAAGAAACGACTTCCTGAACCAAAACTTCACCTTTTCATCGCCAGTATGCGTTTTATAGGCTAAACCAGTCCCTTGACCAGTAATGCCAAAGTCAACGTTACTTTTCTGTTTGTATCTAGAGGGTATAATAGACCATACACAATTATAACATGCCTTAGTTAAATCTAACCCAACCCTAAACTTTATTAGTACCAGCAACACACAATTGTCGTAAATAACAGGAAGACATTGAACCCTAAATACAAGCAACACACATTTTACCCAAAGCAAAAAAACAATAATGGCACAAAACGATAAGGGGAAGGCTTTGTTTAGTTCGTTGAGGAAAGAAGATTGCCCAAATGAAAAGGGTTTGGGTGTTAAGAAGGAGAAGGAAGAGGCTGACATCGGATTATCAAAGGTTAACGATTTGGAAAAAAAGGATTAAAAATCTGGAAACTTTGTTTAAATATCTTAAGGAAAGGAAGGAAAGGAAGGAAATAAAGGAAAAGGATGATAGGGAGAGTTGTGGGTCTAGCTAAGTGTATGTTTAGATGATAGGAAACTTTGTAATAGTTGTGAACATGAAATCGATCAATAAAAAATTGGGTTCTTATTCTAACTAATAGTGTTTGGTTGTGCATTGTAACTGATAAAATTCATTGTGCATTTCTTAATAGGTTTGACTTACCGAAGTCCAACCACAATAGTAAGTTACAATTTGTGGCATTTCATAAATTTGTTTGACTTGGGTAAGTCAAAATTCAAGATGTTACAATTTGAGGCATTGGGCGTGTTCAGTCTCACTGTCAACACTAGCACCATACCAATTTCTTCTTAAACAATACACCATTGGCAATACATTATGATTTAGTGCTAAAACATTTGCATTTTCAACACATATTTATAAACCACTGGCTTTGGTTTTGCTGATACACGGGGGTGTTTTGGTTTTGCTGATACAAGTTTTGTTGATACAAGGGGATGTTTGGTTTTGTTGATACAAGGGGATGTTTGGTTTTGCTGATACTAATTAGAACAATACACCCAATATCACAATACAAGAACAGATTAAATACATAAAACTTAGATAACATTTCATCATTCATATAGTTGGTTACAAGAACAGAAACAACTAGATCAAACTATGACCAACAACCGAACAAAAGATCCAATTTACATACCCCTTTTAACAACCTATTAATCCAAAACTAGCACCAAAAAGACCCTATTTATCTACCCCCATGAAATACCCAAAATTCAGTCATTATGCTCAGCCATTTTCTTAACATAACTTTCGTGGATATGAATGCCTTCATCAGTTTCACCAAAAATCTTTATGAATCGAACAAGTAGGTCGGTGTGCCTGGCCTGGGCTTTCCTCAGCCCATCCAAATTGTCAAGAGCTATACCCCGTCGTCCCAAAGCTTCGTTCTCTTCAGTCAGCTCCCTACGCTTGATGATGCCCTTCTTCAGATGATCAATGCCTCACGAACTAGCTTTTTCAAAAACCCTTCTTGTGCAGCCTCTTCCCCAAACCACACTGTCATATTACACCAAACCAAGCAAGTATATCATACAAAGGTTCATTAACTACACCTTAATGCAGTTTATTAAACCCCGATAATGTATTTAATGCATTTTTTAGTTAATTAAGAAAGTTTATGTTCATTAACTACACCTTAACCTCTGCCCAGTGGGCACTTGTTAGCAAAATCCTTAAACAAAGCCGAAACAATGGCAAAATCCCATAAAAGAAACTACAATGATGTAATAAATAAAAAAGCATGTAAAAGGCCAAGGTTTTTATCGATTTTGCACGTCCTATATTAATACACTAATAATATGAATGCTACAAGTTGTTGGCTTATTATCCGTGGCAAAACATGCACGTATTTGCCATGGAACACAAGTAAAGACAAGTAAATAAGTAAGCCAAAAAAAGGAGAGATTTAAGGTCCTATGGTTCTCAAACACTTAATTTTAAGACCACTTATGGCCGATTTGACTATAAAAAAAAAGGTACCCTAAAAGGTGTCCAAAAATTATTACATAAAAATACGCGAAAAACGTGTTTTTGACCACTTTTACATATTACACCACTAACCAAGAACATCATACGATGGTTTGTGATGCCACTGTTGGGATTTATATATAATACAACACGTATAAACGCAACGGATAAGGTCCCAAAATGGTGGATCCATATGATGTGTAATGATTAAATAAATAAACTATTTATTACCTCTTGTAGCGTAATCGGTTGAACACATGGAGCAAATCACGGATCTAGGTTCACCTTTTGAACCCCACTAAAAAACCCTAGTCACCAAACTAGATGGACTCTAAAGATAGTCCACACAACACGTCGTCGTGTATTACCTGGATGCTAGTTTCTTGATTTCTAAGCACAAACACACTATTGTTTTCTATAAATGAGATCTAACAAATAAACCCTAAGAGGTTGTTTGTATGACCAGTTATGGAGGAAGGGGAGGAAGAGAAATCTTTTAGTTATTTTTTCAAGTTATGAGGATTATAATAAACCATAATCCTAATACAACTCTAAACTAAACTTTGTGAACAAGTTTGGGCTCTCCCCTCCTAATCCTCCCATATGGTCGGCACCCTTAACAAGTGTGGGTTTCCCATACTTAATTTGGGTTAACTCCATTTAACAAGTCAAATTACATATTAAATGAAAGATTTTAGTTAAATAATGCGTCTAACGGATTAATTAACGACCTTTAAGCGATTCATGAAATATTAACTAAAATAATAAATATACTTACAATAAATATATTAAATACATTATAATTGTTAATACCTCGGTATATACGTGTGTGACCCCGTAGGCTCACGTATTTCCAGCTGTATAATTATTTAATATGATATGAGCACTTCCAAATAAAATATACCACCAATAACCACATACAAAACTATAAAAGATATCACAAAACATGAACAAACAAAAACACACATCAAGATATCCAATTCACACGATAACAATGGTCAGTTTAAATATAGATTCAGCTATGATATCTTTAATAAGGCTCATAACACTAAGGACGATCTGAAAACCACACTGAATTACAGTAACCGCTACGAACTAACTTGTCAATCGAAAAATCATTTTTTTTTTAATTAACAACACTTATGAAATCAACACCAAACAAACAAACAAAAATTCTGAAAACACAATGAACAGAAAATGAAACACAACCTGTAGCATACTATATAAAATGATAAATTATGATCACAATTCGGAATCATTAAAAAACCCATATGATGTAAGCAATTACCATTTAAAATGAAATCAGTAACCATGTTGAAGCTAATTTGCGTGCGTTAAAAATTTTGGTTTTGCTGTGCACAGAATCCACACGATAACAACATCAATTACAGCTCAAAAAGCTGAATTCAGATATAAGAAAAAGATCCTGATGAGCTCTTGAACTCAAAAGACGATCGAAAAACTAAATTGAAGAACATAAAGTGCAAAAACTGAATACATACATGTATTGTCAATTCAAAGCCCCTTTATATAAAGCTGCTAAATCTATTTTACTGTAACCCCAAATTGCATGAACATAACACACCTAATTCACCAACAAACTAAAAACATGTAACAAATAAAACACAGAACAATTGAAATAAATCACATAATTACACCTTCGAAACCACATTCTCAATCTCACCTTCTCTAACCCGTAACTAACAACAAAAGATTGCCAAACAAGTACTTTTATGACATACGGTTCTCAACACTCCAAAACCACATTTGCTTGCAAAACACAATCAGATTTCACACCAACCAATTTTTAGTACCACCCATACACAAAGCCTAAACAAACACGAACATATATCGAGAAATATTCCAACATCATACAATGCAAGCCAAATAAAACACAACTTGTAGCAAGCATATAAAAGCAACAATCATGATCACATATCAGACTCATCAAAAAGATTCAACAAAACACAACTTGCAGCAAATCATATAAAAGCAGCAATCATAATCACATATCAGACTTATCACAGAGATTAAACAAATACAAACACACATCAACAAATCCGCAAACTAAAAAAAGGAACCAAAAAACCTTACATTAACGAATCAGATGGCAACAAAACCTTCAATCGATTCTTCAAACACATAAACCATAAAAAAAACACGACTCTTTCAGATATAACCCAACAACAATAGAGAGAGAAATTACGGACTAAACAAATGAACAACCGATTGCATTTATACATAGTTGTAGTATTGATATAATGGAAAACATATGTACAATATGCAGCCGACCCTAAGATATGCGGCAAGTGAATCGGTAATGGATAACAGGTGTACAACATGCAACGAACACAAACAATAAATGCCACCTAAGTACAAAACCCCACTAATCTTTTTTAATCCCTCTAAGCTGACGGCTCGGCGTGTAAATAATGCCGACTCGGGCCGCAACTCCACAATGCACCCAAGTCGTCCCACTCCCTCAAGTCGACCTCCCAATCGGCGGCTTCGAAACAATCAGGTCCAAATTCCACTTCAATGAATGTTATATAGTATAACTTCTACAAAAATGTTGAAACCATAAAAGTTTTAAGGATAATTCCATATATACCCAATCTAAACATAAAAATATCATATAAACCCAAAATATATGTTTTAAATGAATGATGTACAATTTGTTTAATATATTTCAAGTAAATTGTTATTGTAGTATTTAAATTGGGTATATATAAAATTGATCTAAAATTTTACACAATGACATTTCATATATATTATTTAGACTAAAAATACACGGTTGGTCCTTAAACTTGTCAATTCGCTTCTCGTTGGGACAAACCTGGGCATTATCATCGCCGGAGGTCCAAAACATGGGCTTTATATGCCAAACTCATCCTTTGACCAATAACGTCGTTGTCAACATTCCGTTATACTCCAGAAAACACCGTTATCATGTTACTGTTGAGGGTAGAAAAGTCATTTTACTTGATGTACTATAGCAGATGTCTTGTCCAATTTCCCGCCATTATGTAGAATATAACAAAGTTGTGTACTCATTGCTCATCCCCAAACTTGTTTTGGAAGCCTACCCAGAAAACCCTAATGCAATGTCAATCATCAAATCAAATAATCTAAGTAAGAAAATAACAAACAACCACCTTGGATTTACTCTATGGCGAGTAAGAGAATATCCTTTCTCTGATGATCATGAAATTGAGGAAAAAGCTGCAATCAGGAGATATTGTAAGTCTTTTTTGGTTAGAGCCTATTACAATCATATGTTAGTACGACTGTTTAAGTTATTCCCCTTTTAGGTAACTTTAGCTTAACATTGTTTTTGTACATTTTTTATACAGCGGATGAACCAGGATCCTTTAGCATGATGTTCCATTATGAAGGTACATTCAAATACTTTCCAGGTAGGATATATCAAGGAGGGAAGAAATGCCTTGTTGATCTTGTGGAAATAAAAGAGGTATCCGTTGATGAAATGGATGCTCTCATGACCCAAATCGGTTATGATACTGGACAAACCAATTATTTCTACTTTCTTAAGCCTCGTTGTACATTGGACAACGGTTTGTTTTCTTTGCGTGAAGCAGCTTATGTTGAGTTGTTGAAAGATGTTGTCATAGAGCATAAGCTTATAGATGTCTATGTGGAAATAGGGAAGACAAGATTAGAACTTTCTGAAATGTCCCCACAATCAATTAAGACTGTGTTTTGGGAGATGGATGAAGATAGGAGAAAAGTTACTACTGCGGCTATTCAATCTTGTTGTAGACGATTGGTGTTAGATGATCTAGATAATGAACATGCCCTAGATCCTTTTATCCAACTTACACAAATGCCTATGGACGTCAATGATATTGGTGAATCTAGCAATTTGCCAAACATTGAGCCAGTATTTTCCACCTTAGACTGCTCATTTGCTAGCCAACCTGTTCATAACAGTGAGCGTGCTTTAGTACTTATTGATGAGGACAATGCTATTAAGGAGCCTGATAATCTTGAGGTTAATATGTTCGGAGTGACTCAGGGGAAGCACTTAGACAAAGTTGGAAGAGCACTAGTTGATGTCAATAACAGGTTTGAGGAGCCTGATAATTTTGAGGTTAATTTGTTTCAATTGACTCAGGAGAAGTACTTAGACAAAGCAGGAAGAGCACTAGTTGATTTCAATAACAGGTTTGAGGAGCGTGATGTGGATGTAACTCTGTTTCAATTGACTCAGGATAACATGGAAGAGGATCATGCTGTTGATGTTACTCTGTTACAAGTGAGTGACACTAGTGACTTAGGCAATGCAGTTGATGATTCAATTCAAGCAAATGAAGAGACCACTTGTCAGGAGAATGATGCACAACTTGCTATGGTCCAAGTAGGTCAGAGTCATGAGTCAGGTGAAACAGGAACAACCAGTAATATAAGTGATGACATGCAGTTGGAAAATGATTTACCTGTGATGGTTGATGATGTCTTTTGTAGTGACTATGTTTGTTTCCAACAGGCAGACTTTGCAAATGGAGTCTATACCACATTCTTCTATTCTGGTCAGGAGTTTGCTACTGCAGGGGAAGTCAAAAACCTAGTAAGAGAGCATTCAATAGAAACTAGGAGGGAGTTGTTTTTTCTGAAGAATGACAAAACAAGAATAAGGGTCAGGTGTAGGGGTTGTTTTCCACTTTCAGGAAGTCAGAGCTTTTGACCTTCGCTATATCTCACAGAAAATTACAGCACAAATTGAAACCAATCCACAGCTTCCTGTCAAGTCTGTGCATAATCAACTTACCAACCAATACGAGCTTCAAGTGTCCCTGCAAAAGGTTTTAAGGGCCAAAAACCTAGCAATAACAGCCATCATGGGTCAATTCAAGCTACAATTTACCATGTTGAGAGATTATGTTCAAGAGTTGCAGAAGACAAACCCTAATATGGCTTTAAATGGGCAACAAGTAGGAGTTGTAGAAACATGGGCTCATCCTTGTTACTATCTTCTCACTTGTGAGGCAACCTACAAACACCATGTCCAGCCTATAACTAGCAGCGAACATTGGAAAAAATCAACTGTGCCAACAACAATTGTTTCACCGAAATCCGAAACAAACCTGCCTAGCGCAAGAGGTAGAAAAAGAGTTAGGATAACTCCTGAAAGTGAAGAGATTGTGAAGGATGGTAAGCTGTCAAGGGCTTGGAAGAGTGTTAAGTGTAGTATTTGTGGCATTGTTGGACACAACCGGAAAACATGCCTAGGGTATGGTGGAGCTGAAAGTAGTCGAACTGCCAAAAAGGGAAATGTCAAACAGGTGCCTACTAAAGCTGCAGCAAAAAAGAAACATCCTAAAGGTAACAAAGTAGCAGCAGATAAAGAAGCTGAAGGTACAGGTGTTGTTGAAAGTCAAGTTAGTGCAGTTCAAGGAAGTGGTGTTCAATCTGAAAATCAAGATCCAGCAACTGAAGATCCCATCATACATGATGCATCCCTGTCACAATCCCATCAACATCAATATGATGCAATTTTCGATCCTAGCATGCATGATCAAGGCCAGTGTCAATCCCAGCAACATGATCAATCCCAGTCTGATTCTCAGCTGCAGTCAAGTGATGTTCAAGCAGTTTCTGCTTCAACCCATCCTGCTACACGAAGAATGACTAGGCAGCAGGCTGCACTGGAAAGAATGATGGCCTCACCATATGTCAATTCTGTTATGCTAATCATCTAGACAATGTTTCATCTAGTTTATTTCCTATGGACAAGTTATGTACTCTAAAAACATATGTGTGTGTGTGTCTAACTTTAGTTCTCATGCTTTGAAAAGTATGCAATTTTATGCATTTGGAATTATATCCATTTGCATTAACTATGAAACCATGTCATTATTGTGTATTTTTTTAGATTGACTAAGCTTGATGTGTGAATAATTTGCATCAAAAGTAACCAAAGCTAAACAGAACCTCATAAGAATGTTGACATTTAAAAGTCAACCCTAAACAAATTGCTAACCATCTGCATACCCATAAGGCATTGAAAATCAAAAACAAACCAAACTGAATACTTCATAACAACGTTACTACAATTCAAGTTACAGAACATTAACCATCTCGCCTCATTACATAAAAGCTAAAAAAGTTATCCCAATGCATAAACAATCAAGAACAACATCCAACTTAGCACCAGGTAAATCTTCCACTTCCACACATCACCTTCAGCAGCTACTAATCTTGCCTCAAGCTCATTTCTCCCCCTCAAAAGTCCTGGTATGATCATTCTTGAACGAGCACAGATTTCAGGACCATACCATCTTATCCACCGACAAGAAGACCCCTATTCATGATTATGACAAGTCATTAAACAACCACCATTGTTACAATGTACTTTGCTGCTTGCGAAACAAACTAACACAATAAATATTAAGACTCACTTACTTCAACAGGACAACCAAAGAATCGACGCCCTGGGTTGGCAGAGGTCCACGAAGTGCGAATAATAGCTTGCTTACCACACCAGCAACGTACCATCTTGAAACGATTATCGTTTTGTAGAAGACTGTTTTTGTATGATAGTTTAGGGATGGATGATAAATGTCGACCAAACCGTGTTACACAGACATATACTACCTACAAACACTGTACAATGGTTTCTATTTAGTACGCTACAGTGAAAGACGGTTTTGCCCTCACCAACATAACGTTGACAACGACATTATTGGTCAAAGGACAAGTTTGGCATATAAAGCCCATGTTTTGGACCTCCGGCGATGATAATGTCCAGTTTTGTTCCAATGAGAAGCGGATTGACAAGTTTAATGACCAACCGTGTATTTTAGTCTATTATTTATGTATTAGAGAAAGAGAAGTTAAAAAGAAAATAAACTCGATATAAATTAGATGCCATATTAGTGGATGTTGTTTTTGCAAAAGTTTTGTAGTCGTGGCATTTCTCTATTTCTAAGGTATGATCTTGAGAGGGGTCCAATTATATACGGAAAAAGATACTATCAATAAATTAATAGCTAATGCTACTATTTATAGACTCTTAGGGTCCGTTTGGTTTGCTTATAGGAAACACAATGGATATTGGTATGATAATATGGTGGTATGGAAATGAGTTTGATAGTTTAAAAAATGTTGTTTGGTTTATATATTTATGTTTGAATATTGTTTGATAAATATGAACAAAAAAAGTGAGGTGAGTAAAATTAGTGGTGTAATAAGGCCCACATGAATGATTTGACAAAATACACCAAGTCCAAGTGGTATGGCTCTATGAATTTCATATGTAGAACCCACATGAATGATTTAACAAAACTCCTCAACCAAATAAACATAAATAGTATCAAACTCATACCCTCATTATCACACCCTATACCAAACGAACCCTTAATAATTGTTTGAAGATAAATAAAGAAAAAAAAAAACAAAAGAAGTCGATATAATTTTTTAAATTATGGCTAAAATTGGAGTTAAAACTCTATTTTAATCTATGATTGAGATCATGTAGGGCCTGTAGGATACGTTCAACATGTCATGTTTTAGTTGTCTTGGTCTCTTGGAGCTTATCAAATTATTGCATTTTGTAGAATTATAAAATATTTTCTTTGTAAGTTTACTTTAGCTCAGTATCAATTTGCTGGTTAAAAAACCTGTAAAAATAAATAATTACTTGTGTATGACACAATTAGTAGTTAGAATGGAACATATGAGTACACGCAAATGTAAATAGAAAGCTCGCACAAATGAAATATGTGTAAATGAAGAAATAGTTAAATACAATGTTTTAAAAACCGGTTTTTAATCGATCCGGTTGAGTCATCGGGCACCGGTTCGACCGGTTTAACCGGTTCAACCCGGTTTTCTGTTATTATTATTTTATTTTTTCCGATCGGGTCAACCGGTTCGACCACCGGATCAACCCGGTTTTTATAAAAAATTAAAAAAAACCAAACCCCGCCGGGTTTCAAGACCCGGTCACTTAAAACCCGGCGGGTCTAACCGTATAACCCGGTTTTAAAAACCCGGGTTTTTTTACCCGTTTTTGTGACCGGGCACCGGTCCGACCGGTTGAACCGGCCGGGTCAACCCGGGTTTGAAAACATTGGTTAAATAATCAAAAGAGAACATAAATTAAGTTGCGTTAGCACGTACTCTAGTTTTTAGTTTTGATGAACTTGTTTTTATTGTTGTGGAATCAGAAAGCATGTTAATTCGTTTGTTGGCGTTTTTTTTTTCTTTGAACAACGATTTTATTTCAAACAAACACTAGCAAGGAGTTAGACTTACAAAAAAATAAGAAAAGGATTTTTAAGCCACTTGTTTCAACCAAACGAGGCTTTACGTCTAGAATTACACCAAGAGGATAAACTAGAAATAACATTATTAAAAATAGTTGCCTTCACGGGGATTTTGTCATCGAAGAGCAGCTTGTTCCGATAATTCCAAACATACCACCACATTGTATACCAAACACCTTCGAGCATCTGTTTGAAATTAGCCACAAGACCACACGATAGTAACCACATTTTCCACTCTTCATACGAATTGACTTCAGCATAAGTAATGTTCCACCATTGGGAGATCTTACGACCAATCTCTCTTGTCAACCTGCACCTAAAAAATCGATGTTACGAGGACTCGACACCGCTCTCACAAATGGGACAAGAAATGGAATGGATATCAATACCTCTACGTGAGATGTTAAACCGAGTAGGGAGGCCGTCATTTCTGATTTTCCAAGCAAGAATATTGACTTTAATGGAAACAAATTTAACCCATCTAGTCGTATCAGCGACTTTCAGAAAACGCATCTCGTCTATATTCTTCCGAATAGAAGACACCGAAAACTCCCCCGAGTTCTCAAGATTCCAAACCCATCTATCCGCCATTGGCACAAGATTGATCGAACTAATCACCTCAGAGAGAAAACCAAGCTGCTCCTGTTCTACTCCCCCTGGTACTAGGGGTGTCAAATGGGTCGACCCGACCCGACCCGAACCCGATAAGGTCTTATAGGGTCGGGTTGATTTGGGTTCAACATAGCTTATCGGGTTTATCGGGTCAACCCGATAAACCCGATAGCCTTATAGGGTCGGGTTAGGGTCATAATTAGTTCGTTATCGGGTTATCGGGTTGACCCGATATACCCGATAAGCTATAATGTCCCATAAAAAAATTGATGTTTTTTGAGCTAAATTCCTTCTTTCAGTTTGCTGCTACATGATGCTTTAGTATTTGCAAGCTTGGTAGACAAAGTATGATATATTACATCTTTGAATTTAGTTCTAGTGCCCTGCATGATGCATCCAGTAGCTTAATCTTTTCTTTTTTGTAAATCTGCTGCTACATGATGTAAAAACAACTTGTAATATGCTTTTTTGTTTCGTACTGTAATATGTTGGGTAAATACTAGTTAAGTAGTATTTTAATACTACATGAAATTCAAATCTGCAAAAAAAATGATGAAAAAAATCTGCAAAAAAATAGATGCAATAAATTGAGGGATGAGCTTAGCATGTAACCCGACAACCCGATAGACCCAACACGATAACCCGCAACCCGATAGACCCGATACCTTATAGGGTCGGGTTGCGGGTTAGTTTTTAATTTTTCAAAACCCGATAGACCCGACCCGATAAACCCCAAACCCGACCCGATAACCCGTTTGACACCCCTACCTGGTACTACGTCGAAAAGAGTATTCCAAGTTAGAGTCACTCAACTTAGTGCTAACTTTTACCTCATTGCAGTTCTCTAAAGCGTACAATCGTGGACATAAATCTTTAAGAATCCCTCCACCGTACCAATGATCAGTCCAAAACTTAGTTGTATCCCCGTTACCCAACCGAAGCTTCATAAAATCGAAAATGTTCACACCTTGTCTACTCAACGCCCGAACTTCGTTCACAATAGTTAACCAACATGAACGACCTTACACACCGTATCCACTTTCCCATCCTCACCATGAATAGCTTTTATAACATTCGCCCATAGAGAAGATTTTTGATTGTAGAACCCCAAACCCATTTAATCATTAAACCTCTATTTAAGGCATACAGACTAGACACACCAAGACCCCCATACTTTTTATCCGTCAGAACACTGTTCCATTTCACCCACGTTGCCTTATTGCTACCCACCTCATGACCATTAAAGAAATGACCACGTTTAGATTCCAGCTCGTGAAGAACCCTCAACGGAACTCTGAAGATTGACATGTGAAATATGGGAATTGAACCTAACACCGACTTCAGCAACATTAACCGACCCCCAATAGATAACGCTCTCATTTTCCACTTTGATAACCGAGATTTTACCTTATCTACTACCTCCTTCCATGCTTGAACTCGTGACATAGCTCCTCCCACTTTAGTGCCTAAATAAGAAAATGGACTATTAAGCATAAGGCATCCAAGTTTAGAGGCCGCGTGCTTAACCTTCTCACATTCCACGTGAATTCCCATGATTTTACTTTTACTCATATTAATCCTAAGACCGGAAGCACAATAAAAACATTCCAACACATGAGTTAAAATATTAAAATATTAATTCGTTTGTTGACGTCTTAATAGCTGGTTATTAATAATCAAATAGATAGCACGGATGTGTAAAATGTAAACTTGACAAAAAGATGTACATAAATTAGGTTTTAGCGTTGTTCGATCGACATGTGGTGTTAAGTTATTTGTAAGAATATGATTTAATATTCGACCAGGAGCATTAAAAGGTGTTTGCCATTGCTAATTACTATATGACTTGGTGTGATTCATGTGTTGCAAAATGAAAAGATAAAATGCTTAAGACTTTAGAGTATTAAACTTTATTAAATTGGTGCGAACATATATATATAGTCTTCCGACCTTGAAACATGTTGGTAATTTTTACAAACACCGAGCATGTACGTCATACGAAAAAACAAATCATATCAATTGTGTAAGTGCTAAAAACAAATCATATCAATTTTGTATTGCATGTTGAACACTTGAACATGCATGCACAAAAATTAGGCAATACGGAGTAATAAACAACCGTTTGAATGCTTTCTAGCTAAAAGTAATTGATCAAAGAATTATGACATCACACTAATATAAATAACACACAGCTCCTAATAAGCTATTGATCCAATACATTTACATGTTGTGTAAAGAGATATGAGAAATGTATTACGTAACAAAAGACTGTAATAGACAGACTAATAAGAAATAGTCATTATTTGGCCCGAGTTTGTTGTAACTCGTTACACAGCCTGATGAGCTTGCCACCTTCAAGCTCAGTCGTCGTCATTCTTAATGAGAAACTCATTGATTTACCAAGATAACCACTAAATCTACTGAATTACCACACATCTGTTTTGTTTACTCATTCCATAAGGTTTTAGCTCTTTTACCCGACTCCAATTATAATAAATTTACGTGATTTTTACTTTACATGGACATGTCATATCTGAATCACAAGCATTAATTAAGAGCTACATTATAGGGTATTAAACTATTCACACAAATACTCAAACATGTTACAAAGATATAAGACACTCTAATTAAACGCGACCTTCCCATCTCTTATTGCAAATCTTCCTCACTAAAACAACTGCTACACAATCTTTCCTTAATAAACCTTAATAACCTGCTATTTAGATGCTATTGAGTAATACTCCATATATAAGATCTATATAATAAGCTCGGCAACAACATATATCAGCTTAATTATATGAGTGAAAATTATCCAAATACCACAAATTATGTCCAAAGATCTAAAAGTATGAATCATTAATTGAGACATTGATAATTATTTCGAACCAGAAAAAAATTAAATTTTACGTTTATAAATACGTTAGAAACAAACGAATCTGGCTATGCAATGAAATTTCCTCATACTGCTTCATCTAGGAAGAAAAAAGAAAAAAAAAAAAAAGAAAAAGAAAAAAAAAGTAGGTTTTTTCTTCCGGAGCGGTAGGCCCGTTGGAAATATACAACGGATCATATAATGGATTGGCATGGATATAATGACCAAAAATTCAAATATGATATGGTTTCTAGATTTTGGAACTAAGTGGTGATAAAAATAGTTTATTACTCCATAATTATAGAACACTATTGACTTTTTAATTCTTCGTTTTGCAACTTTTACTTTACATATTTTTATTTGTGTTATATAATACTTGATAAAAATTATATTAATGAAAAATACATTTAAAACTCAATCCATTCATATATTTTGTATCAATTAATATATAACACAAATAAAAATATTTAAGGTGAAAGTTGAAAATTAAAAATTTTAAAAGTCAACAGTGGACTATAATTATAAGACGGAGGGAGTACAGTATGTACAAAGCACACTAATAATGTTATTTGATTGGACGTGTGAATTTCACAGAAACCAAAAGTAATTTTTTTAAAAAATAATAATAAATTTGAACATAATTTTATTTTCACCCACAAAAGTTGCAATGACTTACTTATATTCATGCAAACTCTTTTATTCCTTCTAACTTTTAAGCTAATAACATCTCAGTGGTTGAGACACAAAATACTTTTCATGTATATATCAATCAATTATCTACTAATATTAATTTATCAAAAGACATATCCTTTAATGCAAAAGTATTACAAAATAGTTTTATAATGTAAAAGATCTTCAACAACTTGGCCCCCTGGTGATGGTTTATGATTAACATGAATTAGAAAGAATGGCATGCTTAAAAAAAAGGCGAATGTTTTTAAAAATTATTATATTTGTTATTATTTACTTTTGTGGGTAGTGAACAATTTTTTTTGTTTTTATGGGTATTTTTCTTTCAAATTTATCTTTTTTAATTTATTATGTGACATGTTTACCCTTCGAGAAAAAAATTTCTATTAGATAAGAGGGTCAAAAATGTTTAAAAAATTCGCAAAATACCCAGAAAAAAAATAAAAGAAAAAAAAATTGAAAGAAAAATACTCACAAAAACAAAAAAATTTGTTCGATACCCACAAAAGTAAATTGTGACAAGTATGATAGTTTTTAAAAACATTTGACCTAAAAAAACAGTGAAAAGGCTTACAATCATTCATAGCAATAATAGACATAAAAATCTTGTGTAAGACATAAAGATAATCTTCAAGGCCTTATTATTTTAGTTTTATTAATAAAAAAAGGTACATTTCACATAACTAAAACAAATTAAATAATGAGATGATGATAATAATCATGGGAATGGTGGAATTAACACACTCGTTATTTCAAGGGAGGCAAATACTTAAGGTGGAGCTATATATGTTCCATAGTTCTCGATGAATATATAATCAATGGTTCAACCTAGTGATCTCTATAACTAATCAACTAAAGGTTTGTACAATTACATAAAAGTAAGATTTTGGTAAATCTTGATATTTGTTTAACGACATTTTCTTATTGTTTATAAACTGTTATAGTTCCAGCAGATGCAAGAGTAACGAATGTCATTCGGATGATCAACTGCTAAGAACCTTTGTATGATATACTTGCTTGGTTTGGTTTCCGATAATGCAGTTTATTAAACCCTGGATGTGCATTTAACATTACATACTCGATCATTCAATTGATTACTCGACTTAAACTGACATAGATGTATTGTTAATTGATGTGTGTCATGTGACAAAGCACAACAAAAAGTTATCGACAAGATACAAATACACAAAAAACTGGAAACACAAAAAATTGAAAACTCTATAAGCAAACACATACATTCATTAGTTCAAAAGCAAGATACATATGGAATGATATTTGAAACCTGCAAAAAAAATAAAAATAAAATAAATAAAATTATGGATAAAATTAGAAACAAAAACAAACTGTTACAACTTCTATGAAATTTTTTTTAAAACAAATTACCTAAATAACCCATTTACATACTCATTTTACGAATTTAAACCATTTTCCTACTTATTACAAAACTGAACTAAACATGTCACATCACCTTTTCATTCCGCTTGTATACAATTCGCCCGGATACATACAACTCGCCCAGAAATTTACTCATATATTATTGGAAACTATTTAAAAAAGTCTACAAGATGCACACAAAAACAAAATGTCTTTTGACTATCAACACAAATGCATGCATCATTTCATGTTGTCCACGTGTAGAAAACTTTCATATAGCTTACTTAAAACCTGCTCACTGCTTTTGGTTTTCTTGAAGTTGCTAGAGTCCTCTAGCGACATAATATTCTCTTCATAAAAAACTGTAGATAAAGATTCCAAAGTAATTATCAAGTTACAATATTCAGAAACCAATCTTAGCATGCATATGACTACACAGAGATGGATAAAGAAATAAGTGCCACGCCTAGCTCACCTCACGCCCGCACACACGCCCAAGCTTTAACTCCACGCCCAGACACACGCCTGGCAGACCAATCTCGCCCAGGCCCTCGCCCAGGACCACGCCCAGAACTACCTCTCGCCTAGGTTCTCGCCTCGTCCACGCCCAGGAATTCCAACGTATAATATTGAAAAGTTCATTTTAGAAAAATCTATACGCGAGGTTTATATCTGTAAACTAACACTAGAAATAGTTCGTTTAAGAAATTTTCTCTTTTTTTTATCTATAGATATTATACATACATTCTGTGAGTATCAAAAACATAATAAACAAAAACAGTCTGATTCTTACAAAATCTGTAAAAGATTAACGTTCACATAAACACGTCTCTTAAACAACCCTTCTGAAGATAACAAACGATTTGAACCCCAATATAATTAGTGTAATACTAAATGGTATTTTGTTTACATTATCTCGATTTATTTTTCAAAATTATAAAAGCTATGGCATCTAACAGCAACTTCCAAAAACTCTCATACCTTGCGTCTCTATTTCCAAAAGAAGGTGTGATGAAGAATAAAACTATGAAATTCAATAAAGATCAATTAGTTCAAGGGCAAATGATTGAAAAAAGTATCATACTTGACATCATTTTCTTTTGTGGGTTGCGAACAAATGTTTTTTCTATTGTGGGTACTCTTCTTTCAAATTCATCCTTTTTAGGGTACTCTGTGACATTTTTGCCCTTGGAGAAAAAACAAATTCTATTAGCTAAGAGGAGCAAAAATGTCCAAAAATTTCGCAAATACCCTAAAAAAGATAACTTTAAAAGAAAAGTACCCATAAAAGCAAAAGAATTTTGTTCGATACCCACAAAAGAAAATGATGGCAAGTATAATACTTTTTTCAATTATTTGCCCTTAGTTAAAATGCAAAATATAAGTTAGACATAAGTAATGAAGAATGTAATAAAATAATTGACCCAACTTCTTGTTGTATATCGGTTTGAATTTACGGTGTATGATCAAAATTATAATATAAGAGAAATAATTGTGTATATTTTTTTTTTTGAACGGCGAAATTTTATTAGAAAAAACTAGCATAAGCTAGAAAACGAACATTACAAAAGGACTATAGAATCTATAGGTTTACGCAACCAATCTACCCAATTAATACTAATCTTCGAATTTCTAGAAGAAATCCACAAATATGATTGAGAAACTATAGAATCCCAAAGCACCGCCTTCTTTGGGGGAGTGTTAGAGAAAATCAAACGATTTCTGTAGCTCCATATAGACCACATAAGAGTCCCCCCAACGCCTTCAATAATAGACTTTACCTTATTCGAAACTTGTAGAGATCCAAGCCACTCGAACCACTCCATAATACTGGCACAAACCGGAATGTCAAGCTCCCACCACCTAGCTAGCATAGCCCACAGATCCAAAGCCATATCACAAGAAAAGAAAACATGATTTGGCTCTCCAAGAACCACAAAAATCAAGTATATTTGGCTCTCCAAGATAGCGTAGCAGTGCTACGCATCCATTTTTTAAATAATCATGTATTGCTAAAAGGTTGGAACAATGTTGATTAATCAATTGACTATAAAATCTATATTAATTTGTTGAAAAAAAAGAAAAATGTGGGCAAGAAAGAAGCTTGCAACATGTAAGATCTCTGCACCTTGTATATATTGCTAATGCATTCCAAAATATATATCTGACCCACTTAAAGACTTTACACATTTATTTTTATTTTATTTTATTATTTTTTTTTTTTGGATTTTCATTATGGAGTCAAACGTAAAACGTTGATTTCTTTATAAAGTCACTATTTTCTTTTTCTTTTTTTGGATTTTCTAAAATGTGCACCGAGGACACATTTTACTTTCAATCGAACACACTAAGTTTGAACTTGCCAAAAATGTGTCAAAAGTGAATTTAATGTACCGTTTTTATTCTTCCTAATTGACTGAAAAACCCATATTTATTCAAAAAACGGCTCGTACACATGTCACAACGAAAGGGTGTAATATTTTTGAAAAAATTAATTAAGAGAAAAAATATCTATATATATACTACTTATAATGCATGAAGGCACCTCACTTTTAATTTTAAGACGTACAAAAAATTAAGCATGATTTACAACACTTTAATGCACCCAATTTTCAAAATTACAACAAAGTAAGCATGTTGTACAACAAAATAAAGCGTGGTGTCATTTTAAGACCGAAATTCTATCAAACAACATTAATGCTATTAAAAACACTCGTTCACCAAAAATTACCACCATTTAAGCACAACGTACAATCGCTGCAACCAATTTTCAGATTTACAATAAAATAAGCATAGTGTACAACAAAATAAGCATGATATAATTTTCAGACTTACAAAATTAATGCTATTAGGCTATTTTGGCACACAAAATTATGGAGAGATTATGCTTATTTTTTCAAAAAATATGCTACTTAAAAAATAATCTTTATTTGGCAGACATACCTTATAAGAAATTATAAAAAAAATAATCTTCCATAATCTCTGAAAATAAAATGTTATTTCATGTAGCTTATAAAAATAATTTCTTTTTATAATCTTTTTAAGCAACAACAACAGCACCAGCATCAGCATCAGCATCAGCAACAGCACCAGAACCAGCACAATCTATTTTTGCCAAACATACCCTTAAAGTGGTCAATGCTATTAATGACTATAATGATTACTACTTACAAGAAAAGAAACAATGTACAACACTTTAATGCACATAATTTTCAGACGTACAAGACAAGAAACATAGTGTACAACAAAACACCACATTAATGTTATTTAATGTAGTCAATTATTTACCTGGTCAATAAATACAATTAATACAGTTATTAAAACACCCCTTACATAAGAAATACAAATTATCAAGCATATTTTACAAACAAATTAAACACATTTCCTGCATTAAATTTCACTACCACAAATAATAAAGCACATTACACAAATATTCAAGCCCGAACGGGCAACGGGCCAAATGAGCTTGAGCCCGAACGGGCGCGGACCAAACGGGATCGAGCCCGAGCAGACACGGGCCAAAGGGTTCGAGCCCGAACGGGCACGGGCTATACAAAATTCTTGATATCCGTAAATTTATTGTTAGAAAGAACATAATAAACTAAAATACATTATTTATCGAAATTTTTTATTTTATGGTACCCACCGCTGCAACGCGCGAATACCCTGCCAGTATATATAAAATAGATAGATGCGTTAGAATTTTATTTATTTGAGAAAAAATTACAATATTAATTACTTTCTGATTAGAAATAGCATGCTGCACCACAATCGGTACAAAAGGTAAATAAAAGGTTGATTATGTTTTTAGACTTGAAAATTATCTCTCTTCTCATCGGATCGCCATCATGATTGACGTGCTTTTCCTTCGCGCAAGCCTTTGATTGTCCTTGTGTTGCATGGATCGGGCCTGTAAGAAGTAAGAACCAAGTTTATTAAGGTTATTTTTGGACTGGGCTCATGAACTATCATGGGTTAAAATGTGTTTAGAATTTAGAAACATAACATCCAATGTTGGAGCCTTGGAGGAGACTAGGAACTAATTAGTGGTTAAGGGTGAGCGAAAAAACCGAAAAGACCGAATAAACCGAAAACCGAAACCGAACCAAACCAAAAATAACCGAACCGAACTAATAACCGAACCGAATTTGCTAAAACCGAACCAAATCGAATTTCTAATTCGGTTCTCGGTTTGGGTATGGGTTTGGCAGTTTGAACCGAAAACCGAATTCATATAAATATATATATTTTTTATATATTTATATATATATTTATATATTTTTAAGTATATTTATATATAAATAAGTACTATTAAAAGGTTATCATAATATAATAAAATACTTTTTATGCTTGAAATATATTTTTTTGCTAAATATCTATCTAATTATTAATTTTTTTTTTAAATAGTGAAATTCGGGTTAACCCGAAAACCGAACCGAATTAGAATTCAACCGAACCGAACCGAAAACCGAATTTGAATTTGGTTCGGTTCGGTTCTCGGATTTACCTAAAAAAATATTTTAACCGAATTAACCGAACCGAACTAACCGAACAACCCGATGACCGAACCAATCAACACTCCTATTAGTGGTCACATAACTACAAAACTAAAGGCATGTTCCTTAAAGTTTTAGTATAAAAGCAAAAGATCAATAACCATTTCAAATGATATGAAATGAGACAAACATGAGTTATAAATCAATCAGGACTGAAATCATACAAATTTAATTTTCAGAATAATAACACTGTAATAAAGAAAAGTGATTAAGATGCACCGAACGTCACTAAAAATGCTGGTAAACGTACTGTTAATTATAACTTGTATATAGATATAGATGCACCAAACAGCTTCTAGCTTAGCGGAAACCAAATGATTTCAGATGCTTTCTTCCCCTAAAGGATCGAAGGTTCCGCTCGATACCCAAGTGTATTTTTAGTTTTAAAAACAAATTTTATGTTCATCAATTAGGAAAGTGGAATGAAAGCATTCATGCCAGCTAATTAACTTTATTTGATTTACAAAATGCTTAATTCTATAGTGAAAGTCAACTAATGCAAGTAGAAATGCAATCTGTAAAAACCACGATCTATGCCAAGACAACATATTCCTCATGCAACTACGACTATCATCAGGTCAACTCATTCTCAGATTCCAACACAACTATTATATTACACCCCATAAGATCATTAAATCTAATAATCCTGCAACATTCAATAATCACAAGCAACCCTAATCACCACAATGGCTTTACACCTAACCGTAACCACCCTCCTTTTCCTCCTCCTATCAACATTTTCTCAATCAGCCACGACTCCACGCCCCGCTAACCCGATTAATGTAACCGAAATCCTCGACAATGGCATCCATTACACCATCTTACTCCGTCTCGTAAAACAAACCCAAATCCTCATTCAACTAGAAAGCCAACTTAACAATGCGAACCAAGGTATGACACTTCTTGCACCAAATGATAACGCCTTCCATGACCTACCATTAGACACTCTTAACATGCTTACAAACGAGCAGAAAGTGACCCTTGTGTTGTACCATGTGTTAGCAAAATACTATAGTATTAAAGATCTTGATGTTGTCTCCAATCCTGTTCCAACTCTAGCTGCAGGGAACCATGGAGTTTTAAGGTTGTATTTTTTTAGTGGTGTGAATCACGTAAATGTTTCGTCAGGAGTTGTTGAGACTCGGATTAAGAACCCGTTAAGACAGACATTCCCGCTTGCGGTTTATCCTGTTGATAAAGTGTTATTGCCTGCGGGATTTATTGTAGCTCTTGCACCAAAAGGCTCTTCGAAGACCACACCCGCAAGGAAGTCAGCTAAGGCGCCGAGTTCGCCAGTGGAAGCTCCAGCACCTAAGGGTTCTTCTACGTATACGACCACAAGCAGGAAGGGGAAGGTAGCTGCTGGCTAAGGCTTCGAGCTTGCTAGTGGAAGCTCCGACACCAGAGGGAAAGCCAGCTAGTGCATTGGCTGCTCACGATGAATGGTCCAAGTCGAAGAATGGAGGTGGAAGAAGGGTGGATTTGGGGGTTTGTGATGTTTTGCATGGCTTTTCTATAAGGTATATCGATGGTTTTTTATATTAGAAAGATTTGTTATTTACATTATCTATAAAATCTATCTTAAATAGAAGGGCCGTTTGTAAATCAAAATCTAGGTTCAGTGATACTTGCAAGGAATAATGTCTCATTTTCTATGATCCTGATATATTAACAATAACGGATCGATAATGTCTCATTTTATGATCATCCTCTGGCTAGCGCGACCTTAGGAGGTTGACTAGCTAGTTGTTAACGTAAATTGTGTGACTTCTTTTGGTGCTTTGAGGAAGATCCTCAAGTTACGATCGATATTCGA
>BPTQ01000008.1:73361697-73394871 GCA_019973895.1 Chrysanthemum seticuspe | reverse complement strand
CTCATCCGTATCAGAACATGCTTACTCACTCTGCAACTGTCCCTGAGATCTACATCCAACAGTTCTGGAACACTATGGAAAGGGTCAAAGGACAAACTGCTGTGACGGTAACTCTGAATAACAAACAAGTCACCATTACACCTGCAGACTTAAGGGCTGTTCTCCTAATTCCTGAAGTCGATCCAACCAAACTATATGCCTCACCTGCTGAAGAGCTCACTCTCCAATTCTTAATCGATATCGGTTATGACGAGGCTACAGGAGTAATCAACAAGCATTCTCACGTAGAGCTTAAGAGTATTCCTCAACCCTGGAGAACTCTCTACATGATCATCACCAAGTCTGTTTCTGGTCGTGACAGCGGCTATGAGCACCCTAAGCTCATGGAATTGCAAATATTCTGGGCATTGGTCAATAAGAAACACATCGCTATCGAAGCTCTGATTTGGGATGACATGATGTCATTTCTCAACAAACTTGGCTCAAAGATTCCCTACATCAGATATACTAAATTGTTGATCCAGAGAGCACTTGGACTTCATCCTGACATTCCCAAGAGGCTCAATGACCCCGACAATCACGACATGTTGACGGAACCTGTTCTATCTGTCAGAATCAAGGAAACGTCTACAAAGAAACAAGGTGCTGTGCTACCAGATTTCCTTCTAACTGAAGATGTCAGAAAGCTCAAATCGTACCAAAGGTATCTGGAAGCAGTCAGACAAGGCAAAGTTGGTCATCTCGACGAAAAATCTTCTGGAACACCTGTAAGGAGAACCAGAAAAGGAAGTGCTGGAAGTGTCACAAGTTCAGATAGTCAGAGGAATGTTCCAAAGAAGAAACCTATTCCAAAGAGGAAACCTACCACTAAGAAGAAAGTTCCTTCTCAGGAAGCCACTCCGATCCTTTCACCTGAACCGCAAAGACAGCTTAAGGACGAGGACTCTGAGGCTACTGACACAGATGAAGAGATCACATACTCTGAAACTGCGAAGGATGAAAATCCCTCAGTACCAAAACCGCCAAGTCCTCAAACTAATAAAGGAAAAGAAAAGACTCCTGCACTTGTGTCACATGATGAAAGCTCTGATGAAGAAGAAGAAGAGCAACTGGATAAATCATATAGGAAGAAGTTCAAAATCGTCCAACATCGTCAAAAGGCTGAAGCATTTGCTAAAGATCAAATGGGTGGCCCCGGAGGATCAAGTGGTGCTACCCACTCCTCTCCAGATCCTGATGCGGTTAATCGACCCGATAAGGGATCTGGTGCCACCACTCTTGTGCAACAACAAAAGCCTGTAGAGGATACTATTGTGTATGATTTTGAGAAACTGGAAACTGAGAAAGAAAAATCTAGAGATGACGAGGATGATTATACAAAGTTTCTTCTAGACAGTCCAACACACTCAAAGGAGAAAACCTCAGAAACTCCTAAGGACATGAAGTCTCCTCATGTCTCCTCATCATCAGACTCTTCATCTCATTCATCACAACCACCATCAACGAAGTCAACCAGATCATCATCCAAATCAGTGAAGAAACCTCCTAAATCTTGGATTTCTCAGACTCATAAAAAGATTGTGAAAGCTGTCCAACAAGTCAGAAAGAAGGACATACTTTACAGAAAACTGAATTGGTTTGCTGACCAAATTCAGTACTTAAATGATGAGAAAGACAAGATGGAGAAAGAAAGGGAATTTGTTCAGAAGTTCATGAAGAGTCATCGTAAAGAGGAACTGAACGAAATGATCGAAGGTTACACTAACAAGTACCTTCAGGATATCATTCCTAAAGTCCAAAAGGAACTGGAGAAAACAGCAAGAGATCATACTCACAAGTTTCTTCTCGACACTGTCCCCGGTGTGACTAGAGAAGTATTTTCCAGACAACTCGCCCCTAACATCGTCGCATTGGTTAAACATACAATGGCCAAAGAAGCTGATCTCTCTGAATCTGAGTTAATCGCTAAACTAGTGATGCAAATGTCAAAGCGATCTGGAACGTTTACTTCGGATGAAGCTAAATTTTTCGAAGGTCTACTTGCTTTTCAACTCAGTTCATCATGCAAGGAGTCAGCCGATCAACCCAAACGGCCAAGAGATGACGATGATAAGGATAAAGACTCTGCACCTAAACGTCAGAAGCAGTCTGGTAAATCTACTTCGATGCCACCTCCTCCACCACGGACTTCTTCTCAACAAAAGTCTCCTCCACCTCGGTCTTCTACTGATAAACCTCGAGACGATTCCGAGTTACCACCCCTGACTCATAAAACAGGTGATTACTTTGAGTATATGGGTGGTGACGATGAAGAGGTCCTTGAGCCCCGACAAAAACCCACCTCACCCAAACAAGTGCAGAAACCAGTATCATCATCAAGGCCTTCCAAAAAGAAGAAGAAGACGACTCAGCCTGGAGTCGTCTCATGGCTAGATGACGATAAAACCGATGAGTTTGAATGGTTCTCCACACTTGTCAATCAAACTCCCTACCCTGATGAAGGTCAAGAATTGGTAGACGGTTCTACATTGGAGCACGCAAAACTTTTGCAAGAAAAGTTCCATGTGAAGAAAATGACGAAATCTGAGTTGAAACGAATCAAGAATGAAGCATTTCAACTTCTACAAGACAGCTCTGAAAGCGCCCTCGAGGTCGAATATCATCTTGAGAACATCGCTCGAGCTATGTCTAACAACATGGATTGGCTCAATCCGGAAGCAAACATTGACTTCACACAAAGGGACAACCCTCCATACTACACCGACTGGACCAAACCTCTACCGACCATTGGCCAAGCAGACGAACCAAGGATTCCCTTCCGATATTTCTTCAACAAAGACCTGGAATTTCTTCTCCATGGTGGCGATGGTTCGAGAAAATACACTACATCATTGACTCTTCCATTCCCAGCGGCCATTTACTCAAACTGCATAGCTATCGAGGAACGTGTAAATCACTTGTTTTTTGACAACGTGCAAGCATACGACCAAGATGCATTGTATGGGATTCATCATTGGCCTGAACGCCGAAGAATCTACTACAGAAGCTGCCTGGTTCAAAAGTCTCAACATGCAGTGTATAGCTCTAAGGACATCGTGGCCATCAAACACATTGATCTCAAGTCTAAGTGGGACTACACATTCTTAAAGAATATCATAGTCAAACGACAAGATGAACAGGACTATGGATTCTCCGAAGCTGACTTTGAGAACTTGTCCCTCAACGACATCGAAGACATGTATCTTGCCAAAGTACAGGGTCGTATGAGACAATTCTCGACTGAAGTTCAACGTGAATTTATCAAGTCAGTTCTCATCTTCATTAGACGCATCGTGATCAAAGAACGTGTCGAAGATATCCAGATGGCTGTTGAATCATATCAGAAACGTGTAAACTTCACTCCACCACAGCTTGATCTTCCCGACATCAACCAGCTTACACAACTCACGCTCATCAGCAAACCTTTCGGCGTTGTTTACCGCAGTGAACTTCAAAGAAACTGCTTAATGGCGTGTAGTGAACTCCACAAATTTGGGGATCATACCTTGAAGCTGGTTAGGGATGGATTGGCATACAGATTGAAGGATATACGCCTGAAAATTGGGAATCCTAAGCGCTGGAATTCTCAGGAAAGGAGGGATGTGAGACGCATCATCACCATGATTGATGAACGGTTGTTCAGAAGGGATCAGTTCAGACGATTGGAAAGCTATGTTGGTGGTCGACTCAGGAGAAACATCATCGGCTTTCAACGCCCTGTGCGCACTCCTGGGAATATCACTGCACTTCCTGGTACCCCTTGAATTGCTTCCTTCATATAATTTTGGATGATTGATTATATATGTCAATGGCTTGTGCACACATAACAGTGTACAACCCGTAATTGTCAAGAAAGGACCCTGTGGTACGCCTCAGTGCCACAATCCTTATAAAAGGAGCGAAAGCTTCTTATTTTTGAGTAAAACCTATCAAACCTTTCATTATTCAAGGTTTTGCTCAAAAGAACAAGTACTTCCCCGTAAGATTTTCAAAACCTCAACCGTTTATATCACTAGTTGAGGGGGAGTATTTGAATTAAAACTTTGTTCACAAATTGTTCACAGTGGTCACTCTTCCCGCAACACTCAAAATGATCATATTTATTCTCAACCGTTCAAAAATAACATTTTTATATGCCATTTTTGAGGGGGAGAAAATTGTGTGATAAGAAATATGTTGTGCAAAATGCAAATGAATCTGTGTACCTCAGACTTAACCAACGAATTGACGATACTAAACTGTTTGTAACTCGAAAAGACTTGTCCTGGACGGGTAATAATTTCAAGCTAGTTCGCTAGTAATGTAAACGTGTCTCGCAAAGGACTTGTCCAAGTAGAATGTACCATTCGAGAAACTCTTGATAGACATGAACTCTGACGGGTATGACAACCTTTCGAGGTCTGTCTACACCTTCAAGGTAGTTATTAGAGCTAGTTGTCACCTAAAAGCTGACAATGTAACTCTTTAACTATGCAACGTAACCGTGTCTCGCGGGGGATTGTCTATCTTTAGTGGATCAATTCAAAAAAAGTGCGCGCTCTTTCCTCACTGTGCATTTAACCATTAAAACTATTAAGCACATGTGGAGGGGGAGTATTTATGCAAAACCTTATCTCTCACAGTGGTTCAAACATGTTTTTCATTTACAAACCCTTTGAGAGATATTTTCACATACAGTGGTTTTAATGGCAAACATAGGTTAGTCATGGAGTTATAAGGTGACTAAGGTTAGGAATAACCGTCCTATGATCCACCAGAGCCGGAGGGATCTACCCAAGGACACTACCATTAGTTAGTGTTAGAAGTCCTTAGGAATGATTGTAAAAAGGAGAAAATGAGAATCGGAGAAAGAAGGAGTTGAAGAATCAAAAAGAAATGAAAAGTAAAGGGTGAAAAGAAATAGCCCTCCAGATTATTCAACTTAGGGCAGACACCGGGTTCAATTCATATGCTACTGATTGTCACTTAGTGACACCGGTATTGAAGATTAAAAGTCGTCATGGACCCAGTGACGCATGCACTAAACCTTCTTAGCCACTCAAGTTTTTTCTCAACAGAAGCTTGTTTCATTCTCACAGGGAACCCTACATAAACTATTGGCTTTCTCTTAGAGATCGCTGGTATTGAAAAAGGAGACCCTCTCCCTAGTCTCCGCTCAGGAAAACTAAAACGCACTATTGAGTCTAGAGCCACGAGATTCATCAAAAGATCTCTTAGGAACACTTGACATTTAATCACTTGATGATCAACAAATAAGATCATCAGTGGTTCATATCGAGTCCTTCACAGATCTTAGCAATCTGTCGAGAACATTTATGAGAGGATCACATCTGTGATCCTCAGTGATTGAATGGAAACTCCTGCCAGGGTCTACATCAAACAGCCCTGACAGCAGGTCACTTCGGTAACTCCCCGTGGATTACGCGGAGTGTGTCTCAAACGGTCTACAGTCGTGAGGTGATGCTTCGGTGTACCTCAGCGACTCATCTGAACTGTAGATGTATTTCGGTACATCGCGTTATCTCACTTGTGGGACTCCAGTTCAGGAACGGCCTTTGTAAGAATTAGAGTTGTGTTTTCACACTATGCTGTTAACACTCTCGAAGTTCAAACTTGTAAGTGCCGGAAACCGCTTATTACTAACCGTTTGCAATGTTTTCTACTTATGGAAGCTCCGGAGCGGGATGATCGTGCTGATTCTTCTCATGCTCACGCCAACATCATCACTAATGGAAGTTCTATTCGAATGCAACACAACAGTCAGAATGATTCTTCATCAATCAAAGAATCTACAAAGTCAAAGACTTACAGAACTTCATCAGTATTGATTTCCAACGTCAAAGAGCGTGTGAGCATGTTGAAGAATGACGTGGAGACACTGGAGCAGCGAAGCAGACCTGAGGCAGACTGATGCAGATAACAACATACTATCACTTTCACCACAAAGAACAATGATCAAATAACAAAGTTAAAGATGACGTCGAAGCTTAACCGTTCAAAGATAACTATCTCTCTACACTGGGGAGATTGTTCGAATCAAGGCAATTCCTCTCACAAGAAAGAAGAATGTCAGAAGACGTCACAGCTACTATTACATCAACGCCTTCACCGTTTACATTCATATATACTTGAGGGGGAGATTGTTGGAATCACTCCTAAACAGTATTTCAAGTATTTATATTTCATATGTAATAGGTAGCTTTATTATGGCCTTTATGTTTGTTTAAGGTCAAGCTTATGTAGAAGGCCCATAAGCTTAGGCCCAAGCCCACATAAGAAAGGATGGGAACTAGGAGTGTTGCCCTAGCTTCCCTCCTATAAATACTCTTGTAAACCCTCATTTGAGGGTTGGTTGTTCAAGTTTTCTTTTCACATACTCTCTACGCCTAAACCGTCTTTAGTATAACATGTGTGTGTGTGTGTGATACTTGTTCATCCGCCTTTATCTCTTCTCTTATAACTTGTGTTTGTAAAACCAGTGACCTAACAGGTTGGGGGACTGAAGTAGCAGAGTTGATGTCTTCTGAAGAAGATGGTTCTGATGAAGATTCAGGAGCAAATATGTTCTCAAATGGAGCATCTTCAGGAGTAGCAAAGGGATTGTCTTCATCATTGATGTCAGAAACAGTTCCATGATGTACATTTGAAGATTGATGATTTGTTGATGAGATAGAATGATCAGCAGCAGGCGCCTCTTGGCTTAATGATATTGAGACAGAAGGATTGACTTCATTCACAGGAATTTGAGCAGCCTCTGCTGTAGGAGTCATTAGTTCATTTGCACTTGGCTCATACTGTTCATCAAACATAGGATCAAACAATTTCTTTAAATCATCTTCAGATGGAGGTACATATGGAGTTTCATGAGAAGAGTTTGGAACAAGGGATGAACCAATGGGACTGTTTTGAAGTGCGGGTCCTGAACTGGATTGTCCAGGAGCCGTTTGACCGGTCAGCTCATCAAACGTAACGTGAATTGTTTCCATGATATTTCGGGTTCTTATGTTGTAGATTCGGTATCCCTTTTTGTTTGGTGCATATCCTACAAAAACTCCAATGTCTGCTTTAGCTCTCAGTTTGCCTAAGTCTTGACCCTCATTAGTTGGATAACACAATGCACCAAACACACGAAGGAAAGAGAGATTAGGTTTTCTGTTGTGGACCAGTTCATATGGAGTTTTTCCATGAACAGTGTGAATCAGGGAACGATTTTGTGTGTAGCATGCAGTGGCAATAGCTTCAGCCCAGAGAAACATTGGAACCTTTGAGTAAATCAGCATTGTTCTAGCGGCTTCCACAAGAGTTCGATTTCGTCTTTCAACTACACCGTTCTGTTGAGGAGTTCGTGGAACACTTCTTTGATGGCTGATTCCAATGCTTTCATAAAATTCACTGAGTTGTTTGTTAACAAACTCAGTACCATTGTCTGTTCGGATAATTCTGATGGTTTTGTTAAGTCGAACCTGCAGCTGTTTGATGAGTTTGATGATGATATCAGGAGTTTCATCCTTTGTCCTTAAGAACTTGACCCAGGTGAATCTAGAGTAATCATCAACCACAACTAACACATATTTCTTTCCAAAGATATTCTGCACTCTCATTGGTCCACATAAATCCATATGAAGGGTATGAAGAACTTCAGTAATAGAGTTTGTAGGTTTGGGTTTATGGGCATACTTTTTGCTCTTTCCCAATTGGCATGCTGAACAAAGATGATCCTTTTCATACTTTAGTCTAGGTAAACCTACAACTAAGTCCTTTCTGGAGAGATCATTGATGGTGCCGAAGTTCAAGTGATTGAGACGACGATGCCATAACCATGACTTTGTTTTCGAGGCCTTTGACAACAAGCAAATAGGAGAAGACTTCATCATATCATCGATAGAGATGGTGTAAAGATTTGAACCACGAGTTCCTCGTAACAGTTCCTTACCATCAAGTTTTCTAACAAAACAAGTATGTTTTCTGAAGGCTACTTCTAGATCAGAATCACAGAATTGACCAACAGAGAACAGATTATGACCAAGACCTTCCACATAGTATACTCTAGAGATAACACTATCACCAACAACATAATCACCATAACCCATAATAGCACCGAAATGATCATTTCCGAATCTAACTATCCCGATGAATTTGCTCACGAAGTTCATGAGCCGCGACCGGTCGCCAGTCATATGCTTGGAACAGCCTGAGTCCAGGTACCACAGAACGATTTGAACGATCTGCAGTTGAACACAGACAAGAGTGGATAACTGGATAATTGGGATCCCCATGCAAGAATGGGTTCCATTTGGTTAGTAACAATGGTTGGAACACCCATATCAGAAATAGAAGCATTCATATCAGAAATTGAGGCAATGGAATCATTATGAATAGATGCAGTACTTGTGACTGTATTTGCCCTATTCAAAGTGTGTTCACTTTTTAAGGGAATAGTTCTACCAGTAGGCATCCATTTTCTAGTGGGCGTTACCTCATTAACCTTATGACCAAAAGGTATCCATTGATAACCTATCTTAATAAATGTTCTTCCTGTGGGTTTCCACTGTTTTCTAACTCTCTTTCGCTTATGCCTTTTAGCCTTTTTAGCATGATTATTTGCACTAACAGCGTTAACTGGGGATTTGATAGCATTAGACAAAACATTCACTCCACATTCATGATTAGAAACAGAATTCAAGCAGACATCATTACAAGGTTTGCAAATAGTATCAGAATTCGAATTAATTACAGTACGCCTATGGCTAATACTAGAATCAACACGATTCGTTTTATTCGGCTCAAACTTAAAGTTCCTAGGTTGGTCTTATACTCTTTTCCAATGCACATTATTAGCTTGCGAGGTCCTATCATTCCTTGTATTGTCTTGAGACTTTGACCCGCTCGCTTTAATGTCACTGATTACTCCTGTAGAGGGAATGGGAACATTAGTTGGTTTTGATACTCTTTGCATCTCCTGTTTGGATGTGCTAGGATCTGAATTACATGCAGGCACACCAAGTTTTAATTTCTTAACATTGGAAGTGCTGGGATTTGTACTTCTAGAAGGCACACATGAGTTCACTATCTTAGCATTAACAGTTCTGTAATCTGAACTTCTTGAAGGCACACTAAGGTTCATATTCAAAACATCGGGCATCGAATGAATATCATACTTGGCACTAGGCATAGAACTTGGAATCAAAGGATTTACTCTCTCACCTAAAGACTTTGGACATACTGTAATTAAACATTCTAGAATTTCTTGAGATCGTTTGGCATACGAGCATGCATGTCCAATTGCATTGTCAAGTGGTTTTTCTAATTTATCCTCTTCAACAATCTCACGTAGACATTCTAGACAATCCTTAAGGGATGAGAAGTATGTTTGAATAGCAAGTTTGTTATTCCTGAGATGAGGGGGAACATATTTCACAGACAACGCATATTTATTACTAAAGTGAGCTCTTGGTACACTATTCTCCCCATTGGTCATTGGCATTTTCCCTTTTACCTGACTCTTCAGATTCTCAATTTCCTTTTGCAATGAAGCTATTTGTTCGTTGTTTTTGTTACGAGTAACCTTTATTGATTCAAATAACTCATTGAAATGACGTTTAACCTTTTCATTTTCTTCTAGAAAACTTTCATTTTCCTTTTGTAATGCATTTACTAAGTTTTGAAGATGAAACGTTTGAGAATTCTGAGAATCTAAAGGAGGAGGCACTTGGGAACCAGTCACATTGTTCTTTTCGCCCTTTAATTGAGCGATTTGAGCTTTCAACTTTCTGATCGTGTTACAATGAGCCTGAATCTATTCATCACGTTTGTTTAATTGAAAAACTGCATCAAACTCAGGAGCATCTAAAGATGTCTTGATGTTTGAGGTTTTAACATTTTCTTTAAGATGTTGATATTTTAGTTGTAGATCAAAATGATCAACTTCTAGTTTAGAAAAATGTTTCACCAAATTATCATGATCATCCAGTTCAATTTTCTCGTTTAGTTTAGCATTAGTCTTTTCAATTAGTCTTTTCAAGCTCAATGACACGATCATGGGAGACTTTCAGAGCAACAGATAATTCATGAAATTGAGAAGCATTAATGGAACAATTTGTAGCAGTGAAAAACATATCTTGAGCAATAAATTCAGAAATCAAATTCTCATTCAGTGTATGCAAGTTCTTCCTCTCAATCTCATTATATTTTAATGCTCGCTCATAATCACTAACCTCAACTATCATTGCATCAAATTCCTTTTCCATTTCTTTAATGTCTGAAATCGTTCCTTTTTTAAGACTCTCAAATTGATCTTTTAATTGTTTAAAGAAAGGCATGACTTCAGTTAAATAACATTCTTTGGTTTGCTCAAAACCCCTTTCTCCTTCAGTTATACCAGTGGGTGTGATCCTTTTCTTGAAAGTTTTTTCAAAATCAAAAAATAGTTGAAAGATAACATATTGACTGATTAAGGTCTTGCTTTTAGTGGCAATAGTTCTAGGGACTAGATGCATTGGTGTATTGGGAGGATACACAGTTGCTTTAGGCATTTTCCTAAGGGGAGGGTTGGTTTCAACAATATTTTCCGCTTTCTGTTTATCTAAGTCCATTTTCCAAAACACTTGTTCAAGTGTCAAGAGCGTTTGAGGTTTAAATTTGTTAAAGGCAATCCAATTCTCCTTAGAATAGTTGGGTGCTTTATAGCTGATGCTTCTCTCTATACAAGAAGGGCTATTAAGTTTTTCATCCAATTTCCTTTTAGTGGCATCTTCTAATTGCTTATCTTCTTTAGTGCTCTTAGTGCAACTAGGTTTTTGTCTGGGTTTAAGGATTTCATTCCCATCATAGATTACCTTTTGGGCTTCTTTAGCTTTCTTGACATACTCAGGATTGGATTCCTTAATAATGGGGATACTATGCTTGTCGCTTAAGACTCTATGCTTAGTGATCATGTGAGCAGTCTGAATGGTGTTTCCTTGTACGTACAACTTGTTTTCAAGCTTGTTTTTCAAAGTTTTCAGATTAGAAAAATCTTTCAAAAGTTTTGACTCCTTAGCATTAAATTCTTGCTTAAGCATTTTCACATTTTCTTGAAGTTCTTGTTTTTGCTTAGCGGTTTTTGAAAGCTTTTCTTGTAAGGAATTTAACTCTTGCTTTAATACTTCTTCTTTAAACTTACTTTTTCTAATGATTGTACGCATTTGGTCATCCATTTCCTGCTCACGAGTGGTCAACTCAAACTTAGCACGTTATTCATAAATCGCAACACGTTCTTTATAGGCATTTGGTTCAGAGGCAATAGAATCATCAGAAGCACATGCAGTGAATTCATCAAAGACATAGTCATTATTGACTGCGGAAGATGCATTACTTGGTACAGCCTCACTATCACTTTGCCTCACATGTTGATCATACGAAACAATATTGTTATTGTCCACATTATCAACATCTGATTCATAAGTCTCAAGAGATTGTACTTCATTATGCATCTTTTGCTCATCAACAATATCATATAATTTTAGTACCTCTGAGATTATCTTGTCTTTGGATGGGCTAGTTTGTTGTGGGGGAGAGACTTTTGGAGACACCATAGGTGAGATGCTGGCCATGAAGATTGTTTGGGTAGTAGGTTCATTATCTACATCAGAGTCGAAAGCATCACAATCAGCTACTTGAAAGGCATTCTGATGATTATGACCTATCTCTTGAATCGGCTGTTCATCAACGTCAGCATCATAGGTCTTAGCATTCCCTTCAGCAAGAAACAGTAACTCCTCTTCATCCAAAGCTGCTCCATTGTCCCGAGCTTGTACCAACATCATCTTATCCCTGAAGTACTCAGCATTCTGTGGACGTTTTGGAGATGTGCAGTTCCTTGCAATGTGTCCCTCACCACCACAGTTATAGAATTTGATCGGCTTAGCTTGGCCTTGATTCCCATTCCTTCCCCGATTCTGATTTGCAACATACCCTCTACCAGCTCCACCTCTTCCCTGATCATATTGTCTTTCCTGAACTGGTTGCACCACAATCCTCCCATCTCTGACAGTAGCTTGATTGTGTGGGTTAGAGGCTGTCCTGAGGTTGTTGTTGGTTTGTGGGAGAGAATTCATGTTTTGACTTATCATAAGTGCCAGTTGATTGATGAAGTTTCCAATGCCAGCATCTGCATCAGCTTGTTTGAACATTGGATCAGGAATGAGTTTATGATTACCATTACCCATTGGAACAACTTGAGAAGCTTTGGTTGTAATCCCAATATTTGAGTAAAAGGCAGTTGAATCATTTGTTGAGCTTGTTTCTCCCTGAGCTTTGAACTGATCAAGAATCCTCTTTTCAAACATGGCATGCCTCTCATTTTGAAGAAGGAAGGCATAGAGTTGCTCATAATTCGTATTCTTCAATCCTTTAGTGAGCTTTACTGAAGTAACAAATTTGTGCCATTCAGGATTCATGTTGTTTACAAACTTTGAGTTCAGCTGAATGTTAGGCATAGTCATTCTGATGTTCCTCATGTCATTCACCAGCTTATGAAATCTCACATAGTACTCATAAACACTTTCATCTGGTTTCATCTTGAAGTGCTCAAATTCATCATACATCTGTGATTCTCGGTCTTCAACAGTTAGCTCAGAACCAGAAAGAAGCATCTTGACATTATCCCAAACAGCTTTTGCCTCGGTGTTGTGATTGATAAGCTTGTAGATGTCTTTTGGTAGACCTTGCAGTATAATGTTGGAAGCTCGGATGTCTGCATCGAATCTCTTTTTCTCCTTATCATCAAGTTCATCATACATCTTTGGTCTGTCCATTCCGTAAATCAGAGTTCCATCTTCAGCAGTATCAAGTACATCTCTAGTAGTCTCAACTCGGTAAGGTCCTTCATCAATGGATTTGAGAATGTTAACCCCATTTTCTTTTCCAATACAGTACAATCTGATTCGTTGAGCCCAAGAGTCATAGTCAGTTCTGTCAAGCATGGGTGGACGAGTATCTGAGCCAGCAGCTTGAACATCCTCAGCTACTGATGAAGCACTGGTAGGAACGATGTTTGCCATGATAACAAATTCTACGGGATATAAATATTCTTTGATTAAACCGGGAAATTGATTCTTTCACGGGATTTTACTAAACCAAAAGAACAACCGTAAGAGTGTATCACAAAGAAGTAACAAGTCTAAATGAACAAGTCGCTAAACACACAACTCGCATAACCAATCAACTCGCTAAGTAGCCAAGTCGCATTAGCATCAACTCGCAACACACTCAACTCGCTTAATTAATCAAGTCGCTAAATAGCCAACTCGCTTTAGTCTCAACTCGCAACACAATCAACTCGCTTGAGCACTAAGTCGCTTAAGGTAACTCGCTAGCGTTACAACTCGCTAAATAGCTAAGTCGCTTTAGATCTCAAGTCGCTTAAAGAAACAACTCGCTTAGAACCCAAGTCGCATAAAGATCAACTCGCTAAACAGCTAAGTCGCATGTACCAACTCGCATAAAATAACTAAGCAACTCGCTTTGAAGAAAAACAAGTCTGAGACTCAACTCGCTTCGTCCTTCTTTAAAAAATAACCACTTTATCAATCCAAAACAACCAAACCACAATGATTTAAGCCTTCCAATTCAAAACATAAACACATATGATGATCCTAAACACAAAAGTACAAGCAAAATTCAAACTTTAACACTAGAATTTGTCCAAATGAATCAAACTCTCCTAAACCCTTAATACTCCAAAAACCTTATGAAATCCACCAAAACAAAGAGCATGAGAGATGAGTGATCAAACCATGGCTCTTGATACCAATTGATAATTATTGGATTTCACAATCACTCTAAACCATGATCAAAGTAGGCGTTTAAGTATGTTAGAGAGAGAAAGTTCTAGTGAGAGAAAGGGAGAGAGTTGGGAACTATAGTGAGAGAAAGGAAAATATTATTATGAGCTCCAACTCTCTACCTTGGAAGGTAGAGAGTATTTATAGTCTTACAATAAAACGCCACACAGCGGGCTGTGGATCAGGCATACAGTGGGTAAAGACCCGTCCGTCCTCCACGGTGTTACTAAACTAAATACTACTTAACGTAAAATAACTACGACTACGAGCTTTCTAACGATTACATATACTTGAGGTGACCGACTCTTTAATACCTGGAATTTCTAATTCCTAACAACACTATCTTTAAGTTAAGAGAAATGTTAGGAAAGTATGAACATCTTCCGCCTACTGTGATTAAGAGAATAGCACCAGTCACACTTAGTAATCGTGAACCTAGAATTCCCACTGCCAAATCACAAGTTGCTAACGTGCTTCCTTCTACTGACACAGGAATAGTTGCATCTTTTCCAACCGTCTGCACTTCACAGCCTAGGAGCACTCAATCGAAGAATAGGAAGTTGCAACCTAAGAAAAGATCAATAAGGACTGCTAAAGTAGAAGAACACCCTAGGACTATGAATAAGACTCACGTTGCTTCCACTACAGATATTGCGTCTAGCAAATGTAATAGAAATAGTGATGTAACGAATGCTAAACCATTAAGTACTTTTGATATTCAGTCTGATGCACCTTGTGATATTTGTCGTAAAAGTATGAATTCTGATTGTCATGACAAATGTGTTGCTAAAGCTATAATCTCTCGGTTACGGAATCCTAAGAACCGAAATACCTCTAGGCCCACTAATCATTCTAAGTCTGTGCTTGGTAGACCGCCTTCTTTAGATTCTAAGGCATGCGTTGTTGTCCCTGTAGCTCCAGTATCACCTCCAAAGAATGTAGTACCACCTAGTCAATTCACTAAGACTAAAGCAAATAGTAGTTATAGATGGCAGAAATGGATATATAACACAATAGGTTTTAAATGGATGCCTAAAGTTATTGATGTGTGCATATCTACTATATCTGCTTCGGAACCCTCTAACATTTCGGGTTCCACATCTACTTCTATTCCATCTGTGTCGTCTGTGTGTAATGCAGGTGATACAGATCATTCTCTGGATTGTTGATAGTGGATGTTCCCGACACATGACATGCAACCTTAAACTGTTATCAAACTTTATTGCAAAGTTCATTGGCACTGTCAAGTTCGGGAATGATCACTTTGCAGCTATCATGGGCTACGGAGACTATATCAATGGGAACATCGAAATCAACAGGGTTTACTATGTGGAAGGCCTCGGTCATAATCTGTTTTCAGTAGGTCAATTTTGTGATGGAGATTTGGATGTCGCTTTCAGTGAGAAAACTTGTTTCATTCGTGATCTACAAGGAAATGATGTTATGTCTGGCTCGCATGATTCTAGTCTCTACACTATCTCTATGCAAGACATGGTTGCTTCTTCTCCCATCTACTTACTTTCAAAGACAACATCGACAAAATCTTGGCTATGGCACCGTCGTCTCTCACATCTAAACTTTCAAACCATCACCAACCTTGCTCGACACAAACTAGTTGAAGGACTCCCACGATTCCGGTATTCAAAAGATCTGTGAACAAGGGAAAAGCACTCATGCTCATTTTCCTTTAAAGGTGGAACACAGCTCTCAGCATGTGCTTCATCTTCTTCACATAGACTTGTGTGGCCCGATGCGTGTGCAAACGATTAATGGCAAGCGCTACATTTTAGTAATTGTTGATGACTACTCACGCTGGACTTGGGTCTACTTTCTTCGAAGCAAAGACCAAGCCCCACAGATGATCATCACCTTTCTCACAAAAATACAGGTTCAGCTCTGAAATACCGTTAGACAGATCAGAACCGACAAAGGAACTGAATTTGTTAACAAAACTCTTCGTGAATTCTATGAGAAAGTGGGAATAGAGCATCAAACATCTATTGCACGAACACCTGAACAAAACGGAGTTGTTGAAAGACGAAACCGAACGTTAGTGGAAGCTGCAAGAACCATGTTAATTAATGCCAAACTCCCAGATTACTTGTGGGCAGAAGCTGTATCTACTGCATGCTATACTCAAAACTGTTCTATGATTACAAAACGCCACACCAAAACACCTTTCGAGCTTGTCCATAACAGAAAACCGAATCTAAAACACTTTCATGTATTTGGATCTCTTTGCTATCCGAATAATGATCGTGATGACTTTGGAAAGCTCAAAGCCAAAGCTGACATTGGAGTCTTTATTGGGTATTGTGATAATTCTAAAGGTTTTCGTATCTGGAATCGTCGAACAAAGGAGGTTATGGAAACGATTCATGCTCATTTTGATGAACTCACGGAAATGGCTTCTGAGTATAACAGCTTAGAACCCGGTCACAACCGCTTAAACTTGCCTCAACCCCCATCATCAGCTGAACAAAGCCCCCAGCTCACTCGTCAACAAATGGAAAGGTTATTTGCTCCTATGTTCAGTGACGAAATTGATGAACGTGCTCTAGGTGTATCCGCTGTTTCCGCTGCTCAACCTGATACTACTCTTATACCTGATACACCTGCTACAACAACTACTGTTGAAGATGCACCTACACCAGTTGACTCCACCACAATAGTTGAACAAACCGCTTCCAACAATGATGAACCAGCTGATGATATTCTGCATGAAGTACCCCCACCTGCGGATTTTGATCCAAATGCGTTCTTTAACCCGTTTGCTAATGAGACTGCTGCACCAGATGTCGCGGAATCTTCCACAAACCATTTGAATCCTCAAAATCTACACAATGTATACCAACATCAACCCTCTACACATAGATGGACAAAAGATCATCCTCTGTAAAATATTATTGGCAACCCAAACCAACCAGTCGTTACGAGACAACGTCTTCACTCAGATGGTGAACACTGCATTTATGCACTCACTGTCTGCCAATCTGAGCCTAAAAACATCAAAGACGCAATGACAAAAGACACCTGGATAGAATCCATGCAAGAAGAACTTAACCAATTCAAACGACTTGAAGTATGGGAACTGGTTGAAAGACCATCAGGGATTTATGTCATCGGTCTAAAATGGATTTGGAAAAACAAATTGGATGCTGAAGGGAATGTTATCCGAAACAAGTCACGGCTAGTTGCTAAGGGTTATCGTCAGGAAGAGGGTATAGACTTTGAATAATCTTTTGCTCCGGTTGCTCGTCTTGAGGCTGTTCGGATATTTCTAGCGTTCGCGGCTCATATGAATATGACGGTCTATCAAATGGATGTCAAAACTGCGTTTCTCAATGGACAACTTAAAGAAACGGTGTATGTCAGCCAACCAAATGGATTCGTTGATCCTAAGTTCCCGAACCACGTCTACAAACTGAACAAAGCTCTGTATGGTCTCAAACAAGCTCCTCGGGCATGGTACGATAAGCTATCATCTTTCCTCATTGCCAATAATTTCACCAAAGGTTCGGTCGACCCTACTCTTTTTATACAATATCACGGGGCACATATCTTAATTGTTCAAATTTACGTGGATGACATCATTTTTGGGTCTACACATAACAAGTACTCAATCGCTTTTGCAAAATTAATGAAGAAAATTTTTGAAATGTCCATGATGGGTGAACTTACATTCTTTCTAGGATTGCAAGTTCATCAATCACCCCGTGGTATTTTCTTGAGTCAGTCCAAATATGCCCTTGAATTGTTAAACAAGTTTGGAATGAAAACCTGTGACACTTATGCCACACCAATGACTCATACCAAGAAGCTAGATGCTGACTTAAATGGGAAATTAGTGGACCCCACAAAATACCGTAGTATTATTGGGCCTCTAATGTACCTAACAGCTAGCAGGCTTGATATTGTCTTTGCCGTTTATCTATGCTCCCGTTATCAGTCACGACCAACTGAAACCCACCTCTCAAAGGCTAAAAGAATCCTCCGATACATCAAGGGAACCATTAACTTGGGGATCTGGTATCCGAAGGATTCTGGTTTTGAACTAATCGCTTTTTCAGATGCTGATCACGCAGGATGTTTAGATTCACGAAAAAGTACTTCAGGAGCACTACAATTTCTTGGTGATAAACTGGTGTCTTGGCAATCAAAGAAGCAGGATTGTACATCGCTGTCCTCAACAGAAGCAGAATATGTAGCAATGTCCGCGTGCTGTGCTCAAGTCAGCTGGATGAGAACACAACTCAAAGACTATGGCTACGTATTTGATAGAATCCCGATGTACTGCGACAATCGGAGTGCCATTGCGATCTCGTGCAACTCAGTTCAGCACTCAAAATCAAAGCACATCGATCTTCGCTATCATTTCATCAAGGATCACGTGGAACAGGGTACTGTTGAATTATACTTCGTGGGTACAGAATACCAATTGGCAGATCTTCTCACCAAAGCCTTGCCTTCCGCTAGGTTTAATGAGTTGGTCCACCGGATTGGTATGAGGTGTTTGACTCAAGAGGAATTGGATGACCTCCTAAAACAGTCTTAAAAACCTGTCAAACACCAAAATATCTTTCGTAAATAAATTTTTCAAAAACAAAATACAAAAATATAAAATCTTATAAAACAACAAAAATAGTCTTTTAACCTATTTCTTCTTTCAACATGGCAAGTACATTTCTTCCGTCAACACTTTAATCTTTAAAAATTCATTATTTTTCCGATCAAGTGTTGAGGGGGAGAAATTTATCACTTAACTGTTTTAAAACATATGTGTACTTGCATGTTATCATATCTCGGTTGTTTCTTTTATCAATGGTGGTAAATTTTCTGGTTCAAAGACACTCCTCGGACTAAAATTAATAACCTTTCATCATATTTCTTAAGTCGAGGGGGAGTGTCGTCAAATTTCTTTCTTAAAATCTTTGTTTGGTAACCAAAATGGAAGTTAAATGGCTTTGTATGAAAAAGGAAAAGGTGGAGGGACCAAAACTGCCAAAATATTAAAGTTATTTTTAATAAAACACCTCCCACCTAACAATTACACTTCACATTTAATACACTCAACCAAAAAGGATCATACGCCTAATAATCAATCGACAAATCCGTGCTTTAGATCATCATTTTGTAAGTGTTTTCACGATCTTAACGTTAATACAAGCAAAGGTTTTGAATTTTAAACAAATCCAACGGCTAAATCGTTAGATATGCGTGATTATGTGTTCTATGCATATGCGTATGAACACACAATCATTGGTGTGTGTTTGTGGTTGAAAAGATTGTGTCAAAACGTGTTTTTAACAACTATGATACTATTTTTACCCTCTAAATCCACCCAGAAACACGAATTGATGGTTTTCAAAATTAGGGTTCTTGAGTCGAATTGGGTGTTTTTCAAATGTGAAGGTTCTTGGTCAAAAAGATTGTTGTGTAATGTTAATATGATGTTGAATTGATAATATCCAGGCTCTATAACTACCCAGAAACACTGATTAATTCAGAATTTGGAATTAGGGTTTAAAGTTCATAAGTTTGGGCATTTTCGATTCTCCACGAATTGGATGTTAAAACTTAGTTTATAGACTCTCACAACATCTTAGAACTACCTGAAAAAGTTTGGTGCAAATCCTATGGTTAGAAAACTTACGCGGAATTCATAACCCTTAGGGTTTCGACCTACGCGTATGACTTTCTACTCGTAACTGTTCAACGAATGTTCATGCCATGAGTTGTTGTTAAAATGAATTTTTGTGTTAAGATTGATGTTATGATGATTTTATTTCAGGCTTGTTACTCGTAAAACTCAAAATCAAGGTCCTTGCTACTCTACGCATAAGGATTACCCTACGCGTAGTCAGTTATGCGTAAGAATAATCCTACGCATAACTATTACGCGTAAGGTTCTACAATGGGACGACGCATATCCTGTGAAGGATATGCGTAAACAGTGACCTCTACGCATAAGGTCTACTCTTACGAGTAAGCCTTACGCATAAGGTATAAATACGCCTACGCGTAAGCTCTACGCATAAGGTCCCCTTTTCCTACGCGTAACATTTCTTACGCGTAAGTTAGTTTCCTACGCATAAGCTTTCGTCTACGCATATGTCATTAATGTTTACGCTTAACTTTGCCAATTCTACGCCTATGCCTTGATTGACCTTCATTATGAATTGTTACGTGTACAAACTTGTAAATAAACTTATCATAACGTCACGAATCCAATAATGTCACTAATAAACTTAAACGTTTGATATGTTGTGAACAATAAGTGATAACATAAACTTTAAAACTTAAAGTTAACTAACTCACGAAACATTTCACGACGTCATTGGACTATTGGACAAACAAGTGACTTAGGACTCGTAACAATCATTGACACTGTACATTCAATAACTAGACAATAAGACCTTCTGTTGACTAACATTATGTCTTTCGATATGTTGGTTCTTTTGGCTAATGTTATTTCAGATCACGACATGGTTGAACAAATGAATGTGGATGCACCAGAAGTTCTTACAATTGCTGATAACTTTCCAGAGGGTTATCCGAGAAAGCTTGGAAAGAACAACCTTAGGGTTGATTTTGACACCCTCACATGCTCAGAATCTTCTTGTCTCATTGCGGTGGATATTCTCAGGAATCATCCCTACCAGAACATGCTCTCACACTCTGCCACAGTTCCAGAGGTCTACATTCAACAATTCTGGGATTCTATGCAGAGGATCACTGGTCAAAGTGCAGTGAATGTGACACTTAATCACAAACAAGTCACTATCACTCCTGCTGACTTACGGGCTGTTCTCATCATTCCAGACATCGCTCCAACCGACTTCTTTGCTACCCCTACTGAAGAGACAGTCCTGCAATTCTTGATAGATATTGGTTATGATGAAGCTTCAGGAATCATTACTAAGCACTCTCACGAGGAGCTGAAGAATATTCCTCAACCATGGAGAACACTCTACATGATCATCACCAAATCGGTCTCTGGTCGTGACAATGGCTATGAGCATCCTAAGCTCATGGAACTGCAAATTTTCTGGTCGTTGATCAACAAGAAGGACATTGAAATCGAAGCACTGATATGGGAGGACATGATGCTATTTCACAAGAAACTTGGCTCCAAGATTCCCTATGTCAGATACACCAAACTGTTGATCCAGAGAGCACTTGGACTTCATCCTGATATCCCCAAGCGATTCAATGACCCAGATAATCACGACATGTTGACTGAACCCATACTATCTGTCAGAATCAAAGAATCGTCTACAAAGAAACAGGGTGCGGTGTTACCTGATCACCTTCTTACTAATGAAATCAAAAAGCTGGAAACGTACAAAAGGTATCGGGTAGCCGTAAGAGAAGGAAAAGTTGGCCATCTTGATGAAAAGGCTTCTGGAACACCTACTAGGAGGACCAGAAGAGGAAGTGCTGGAAGTGCAGTAAGCACAGGAAGTCAAAGAAAGTTCCCAAAGAGAAACCCACCAAGTAAAAGGTTTGTTCCCTCTAAGGAAGCTACTCCAATCCCAATCCCTAAACCCGAACCGCAAAGAAAGCTTTTGGACGAAAGCTCTGAAGGTACTGACACAGATGAAGAGATTACCTACTCTGAAACTGCAAAGGATGACAATCCTTCAGTACCAAAACCTCCAAGTCCTCAAGCTGATAAAGGAAAAGGGAAGACTCCTGCATTTGTGCCCTATGATGAGAGCTCTGAAGAATAAGAAGAGCAACTGGATAAATCATACAGGAAGTATAAAATCGTCAGACACCTTCAAAAGGCTAAAGAATTTGAACAAGATCAAATGGGTGGCCCCGGAGGATCAAGTGGCGCTGTCCACTCTTCACCAACTCCTGATGCGGTTAATCAACCCGATAAGGGAGCTGGTGCCACCACTCTTGTGCAACAACAAAAGCCAGCAGAGGATACTATTATATATGATTTTGAGGAACCGGAAACTGAAAAGTCAGAGAAAGATAAAGATGCTGATTATGACGATTTAATTCTGGATAGTCCTACACGATCACAGAAGGAAACTTCTGAACCACCAAAGGACCCGGAGTCTCCTCACATCTCATCATCATCGGATTCTTCTTCTCATTCATCACCACCACCATCACAGAAATCAACCAAATCATCATCCAAATCAGTAAAGAAACAAACTCCATCTTGGATGTCTCAAGCTAAAAACCGAATAACCAAATCTGTCAGAAAGAAAGATATGCTATATCGAAAGCTGAACTTCATTGCTGATCAGATAACTTACCTTCACAATGAGACGGACAAGATGCAAGAAGAAAGGGAATACATACAAAAGCTCAAGCAGGATGACCTACAAGGGAGAATGGACAGAATGATCGAAGGCTACACTCACAAGTACCTTCTGGATATCGTTCCTAAAGTCACAAAGGAGATGTTTACCAGACAACTATATCCGAATCTTATGCAAATCGCCAAGCAAACTATAAGATCAACACCCTTAACCGTCACAATCAATCCATCTGATGTTTTCTCGGATAATGATTTGGTGGCCAAGCTTGTCACACAAATGTCTAAACAATCTGGAACATTTACTTCTGATGAAGGAAAGCTGTTTCAAGCATTGTTGGACTACCAACTTCAAGAATCATGTAGATTCGAAGCAGAAAGGCCTAAACGTCCTAGAGACGATGAAGATAAGGATCAGGATAAGAATGTTAAAGCTAAACGACAGAAGAAGTCTAGTGAATCATCTTCTATGCCACCACCTCCCTAACAGCCTCCTGCTCAACAAAGGTCCCCTCCTCGTTCTTCTGCAGATAAACCTCAGGACGATTCCGAGTTACCACCCATGACTCAGAAAACCGATGATCACTTTGAGTATACGGGTGGTGACGATGAAGAGGTACTTGAGCCCCTACAACAACCCACCTCTCCCAAACAAGTTCAGAAACCAGAATCATCATCTAGGCCTTCGAAAAAGAAGAAGAAGAAGAAGCCTCAGACTGACGTTGTATCATGGCTAGATGACGATAAAACTGAGGAATTTGAATGGTTTGCTACTCTTGTTAACAACACTCCCTACCCTGAAGAAGGTCAGGATTTGGTAGACGGTAATACATTGGAGCATGCAAAAATTCTGCAAGAAAAGTTCCAAGTGAAGAAGATGACGAAATCCGAGTTGAAGCGAATCAAGAATGAAGCTTTTCAACTGTTAAAAGACAACTCGGAAAGTGCCCTCGAGGTCGAATATCACCTTGATAACATTGCTCGAGCTATGTCTAACAACATGGATTGGCTCAACCCAGAAGCAAACATCGACTTCACTAAACGGGACAACCCTCCATATTACACTGACTGGACAAAACCTCTACCAACAATTGGCCAACCAGATGAACCGAGGATTCCATTCAGATATTTGTTCAACAAAGACCTGGAATTTCTTCTACATGGTGGCGATGGTTCAAGGAAATACGCTACATCGTTGACACTTCCATTCCCAGCAGCTATATACTCGAACTGCATAGCCATCGAGGAACGTGCCAATCACTTGTTCTCTGACAAAGTGGAAGCATACGACCGAGATGCAATGTACGGGATTCATCATTGGCCGGAACGCCGAAGAATCTACTACAGAAGCTGCCAGGTTCAGAAGTCTCAACATGCAGTGTTCAGTACTAAAGATATAGTTGCCATCAAACATGTTGTCCTGTCATCTAAGTGGGACTACACCTTCCTTAAGAATATCGTGGTCAAACGACAAGATGAAAGGGATTATGCATTCTCTGAAGCTGACTTTGAGAATTTGTCTATCAACGACATCGAAGACATGTACCTTGCCAAAGTACAAGGTCGCATGAGACAATTTTCAACCAAAGTACAACGTGAATTCATCAAGTCATTGCTCATCTTCATCAGACGCATAGTCATCAAGGAACGTGTAGAAGATCTCCAGCTTGCAGTTGAATCTTATCAGACACGTATCAACTTCACTCCACCTCAACTTGATCTTCCTGACATCAACCAGCTTACACAATATACGCTCATCAGCAAACCTTTCGGCGTCGTTTACCGCAGTGAACTTCAACGAAATTGCTTAATGGCGTGTAGTGAACTTCACAAGTTCGTGGATCACACCTTGAAAATGGTTAGGGATGGATTGGCTTATCGGTTGAAGGACATACGTGACAAGATTGGATCTCCTAAGCGATGGAATTCTCAGGATAGAAGGGATGTGAGAAGGATCATTAGAATGATTGATGAAAGGTTGTTTCGACGGGATCAGTTCAGACGATTGGAGAGCTTTGTTGGTGGTCGACCCAGGATGAACATTACCGGCTTTCAACGCCCAGTTCGCACTCCTGGAAACATCACTGGACTCCCTGGTACCCCTTGAATTGTTTCTCTAATTATAAATTTGGATGTGTGATTAATTATGACAATGGCTTGTGCACGCATGTCAGTGTACAACCCGTTCTTGTAAAGAAAGGACCCTGTGGTACGCTTCAGTGCCACAATCCTTGTAAAAGGAGCGAAAGCTTCTTACTTTTGAGTAAAACCTATCAAACCTTTCATTATTCAAGGTTTTGCTCAAAAGAACAAGTACTTCCCCTTATGATTTTCAAAACCTCAACCGTTTATATCACTTGTTGAGCGGGAGTATTTGAAACTTTGTTCAACAAAATGTTCTTTGTGTCACTCTTCCCGCAACACTCGAAATGGTCATATTTATTCTCAAACGTTTCAATAATAACATTTTAATATGCCATTTTTGAGGGGGAGAAAATGTGTGATAAGAAATATGTTGTGTAAAATACAAATGAATCTGTGTGCTTCAGACTTAACCAATGAATTGACGATGCTTAACTGTTAGTAACTCGAAAAGACTTGTCCTGGACGGGTCATAATTTCAAGCTAGTTCGCTAGTGATGTAAACGTGTCTCGCAAAGGACTTGTCTGAGTAGAATGTACCATTCGAGAAAATCTTGATAGACATGAACTCTGACGGGTTTGACAACCTTTCGAGGTTAGTCTACACCTTCAAGGTAGTTATTAGAGCTAGTTGTCACCTAAAAGCTGACAATGTAACTCTTTAACTATGCAACGTAACCGTGTCTCTCGGGGGATTGTTTATCTCGAGTGGATCAATTCAAATGTGCGCGCTCTTTCCTCACTGTGCATTTAACCGTTAAAACTCTTAAGCACATGTGGAGGGGGAGTATTTATGCAAAATCTTATCTTCAAAGTGGTTCAAAACATTTTTCAGTCATAAACACTGTGAGAGATTTCATTTTCAATAGTACAAAATGGTTTTATGGCAACATAGGTTAGTCATGGAGTTATAAGGTGACTAAGGTTAGGAATAATCGTCCTATGATCCGCCAGAACCGGAGGGATCTACCCAAGGACACCACAAACAGTTAGAATTTAGAAGTCCTTAGGTATGATTATAAAAAGGAGAAAATGAGAATCGGAGAAAGAAGGAGTTGAAGAATCAAAAAGAAATGAAAAGTAAAGGGTGAAAAGAAATAGCCCTCCAGATTATTCAACTTAGGGCAGACACCGGGTTCAATTCATATGCTACTGGTTGTCACTTGATGACACCGGTATTGAAGATTAAAAGTCGTCATGGACCCAGTGACGCATGCACTAAACCTTCTTAGCCACTCAAGTTTCTCTCAACAGAAACTTATTTCATTCTTACTGGGAACCCTACATAATCTATCGGCTTTCTCTTAGAGATTGATGATATTGAAGAAGGAGACCCTCTCCCTAGTCTCCGCTCAGGAAAACCAAAATGCACAATTGAGTCTAGAGCCACGAGATTCATCAAAATATCTCTAGGAACACTTGACATTTCATCACTTGTTGATCAACAAATAAGATCATCAGTGGTTCAGTGGTTCATATCGAGTCCTTCACAGATCTTAGCAATCTATCGAGAACATTTATGAGAGGTTCACAATTGTGATCTTCAGTGATTGAATGGAAACTCCTGCCAGGGTCAACATCAAACAGCCCTGACAGCAGGTCACTTCGGTAACTCCCCGTGGATTACGCGGAGTGTGTCTCATACGGTCTACAGTCGTGAGGTGATGCTTCGGTGTACCTCAGCGACTCATCTGAACCGTAGGTGTACTTCGGTACATCGTGTTATCTCACTTGTGGGACTCCGGTTCAGGAACGGCCTTTGTGAGAATTAGAGTCGTGTTTTCACACTATGCTGTTAACACTCTCGAAGTTCAAACTTGTAAGTGCCGGAATCCGCTTATTACTAACCGTTTTAATGTTTTCTTCTTATGGAAGCTCTGGAGCGGAATGATCGTGCAGATTCTTCTCATGCTCACGCCAACATCATCACTAATGGTAGTTCTATCTTAAAGCAACACAACAGTCAGAATGATTCTTCGTCAAACCAAAGAATCTACAAAGTTAAAGACTTAAAGAAATTCATCAGTACTGAATTCCAACATCAAAGAGCGTGTGAGCATGTTGAAGAATGACGTGGAGACACTGGAGCAGCGAAGCTGACCTGAGGCAGAATTGATGCTGACAACAACAACATACTATCACTTTCATCACAAAGAACAATGATCAATGAACAAAGAATAAAGATGACGTCAAAGCAAAACCGTTTAAAGAAAACAATTTCTCTACACTGGGGAGATTGTTCGAATCGAGGCATTTCTTCTCACAAGAAAGAAGAATGTCAGAAGACGTCAACGCTACTATTACATCAACGCCTTCACCGTTCATCACCAACACTTGAGGAGGAGATTGTAGGAATCACTCCTAAACCATAATCAAGTGTTTGTAATTAATATGTAATAGTTAGCTTTATTATGGCCTTTATGTTTGCAATTAGCTTTAGGCTTATGTAGAAGGCCCATAAGCCTAGGCCTTAGTCCATTAAGGAAAGGATGGAAACTAGGAGTGTTGCCCTAGCTTTCCTCCTATAAATACTTTATGTAAACCTTCATTTGAAGGTTGGTTGTTCAAGTTATTCTCTCTTTCACATACCTACGCATAACCGTGCCTTATTATCGTGTGTGTGTGTGTGGTTTGCTTGTTCAATCGCCTTATCTCTTTCTATATTACTTGTGTTTGTAAAACTTTGACCTATCAAATGTATTATGAAAGCTCCAACCCTTTGTCTTGGAGGGCAAAGGATATTTATAGGGTACAACATGGGACGCCTCTTTAAGGCTGTGGATCAGGCATATAGTGGGTAAAGACCCGTCCGTCCTCCACGGTGTTACAAAGTAATCTTAATACTATCACTGAATTACTACGACTACGAGCTTTCTAACGAGTATACATACTTGAGGTGACCGACACTTTAAGTATTGGATTTACTAAATCCTAACACACACCTAGCTTGTATAAACACAGCTTAACTATTTTAAGCATTCTTTTACTCGATACTAGACATATTCCTATATATTACTTCATACAAACTTCTATTCTTCAATCGTTGCAGCTTCACTTCCCATCTTCATTCTACATCTCTCACAGCTCTTGTATCTTTAACTTGGAAGCTCAACATTCTCAGTCTTACTGTGTCTTTAATAGCTTGCAGAATCACTTTTTTCATTTCTTTTAATACCCTTAAACATTCTATTATTCCTCTCATGCCATACAAAATACACTGCTGCACTGCACACAAGTCTTCTCACTATGCTCCAAATGTTATTGTTATTAGGCAATCCAGATAATTCCATCATTATCTGATCCCAGCAATAAGGTAGATTTCTATTTAATATTCTCAGCAACTCCATCCAGATTTCTTTAGAGAATTTACATGTAAAAAAGAAGTGATTATGGGAATCTGGGCATGTATTGCATAAGGTACACTTCATAATCTCATTAGGCTTCCAAACAGCAATCCTATCTTGGGTCATTAATCTTCCTTGAATTGCCATCCATACAACAAAGGCATGTCTAGGAACGCATTTACTGAACCACACAACAGAGTACCAATTTACTTTAGGATCTTGACTGCATAAATCTCTCCATACATTCCTGATCTAGAAGTCAGCTTCTTTTCCCATCCTAGTGACCCATACAGTTTCATCTTTCCTTTCCTTTTTTAACATTGGGACAGAGCAATTCATTAGAACAGGGAAATTATTACACCTTTCCTCAGGCCAACACCAGGAATCATTATGTATCAAGTCTGCTACTTTGCAATCATTCTTTAATCTTGCTGCATAAATCTCCCTTTTGTTATAAAAGTACTTAAAGGACCCAATTGGCACCAATTATCATCCTAAACATGTGATTGATTTATTTGAAAAGTTAATTTAAGAGAGAATAAGTATATGACGAGGACCGTCCTGCCAGTTTCGTTGGCCCTGGGCATAGCTGATATATTGGCCTCATAAACACACAGAATTTATATGCAGGTGAAAACGTCAATTAATATTGATACCGTATAAACTGATTTGAAATATCGAGAAAACGTTCAAAAAAACGAGAGGCTGTGAAGGTCAACAATTGTTTTCATGTGTTGAACATGTGCTAGTCCTTACACTTGTAAAGAAATGAATAGATTAGGTGGTCTAGGTTTTAGGTCTATATATCATCATTCATCACCCATAATGCCGTTAAGAAAAACAATATTGCTTCAAAAATGAATAGCTTAAAATCGGTCCAAGCAAAACCACACAAAGAGGCTGTCAAGGTCAGCAGTTGTTTCCATGTGTTTAACATGTGCTAGTCCTTTAATGTACGCTTAATGTATATTTATATTCTAAGAACAAGGAATGCAAGATACAAGACATGGCTGTAAAACTAGCTGTAGTTCTTTATTTGCTTAAAATTTCAAGAGGTGAAAGTCATTTATCTTTATTTTGAACTCAACCCCATAAATACTTTGATTAGATTTCCAATTTCAGTAGACACCTGGTATGATTTAATCTTGGAACCAGATTTCCAATTTCAGTAGACACCTGGTATGATTTAATCTTGGAACCAATCTTGAGAAGTTAGCCCATGATAACCCAAAGTTGGGCTCTAACAATAATTCTTTAGAATATGACCAGATAACGGAGCTTTTCTATACCGCTTTTGGACTGGGCTCATGAAGTAAAGGTTTTCTTTCTTTTAGATCAACAGTTTTTTTCACGAACACATTTGTTACACAATGTTCTCGAGAAGAAAAGTAAGGGCATGCTTGGTAGGGGGTTATGGGGGTAGGGAATGGGAAAGATAATGAAAAAAGGTGGTTGGTGGAGTATAATGCAATGACCCATTACCCAATAGTGGGTAATGGGGCATTACCCAATAAATTGGGGGGAATGCTTTCCCTTTCCCCAGTATTATCATTACCTTTCCTTTTCCCTTTCCTGACTTTGAGCCAAGCACACCCTAAGTGATAGTAAAGTAAAAGAAAAGAAATAAAAGAAAAAGAAGGGAAGAAAAGTTGTCTTTCACCTCAAAAGTGGGGTGAAAGTTTTAAAATCAAAATCCTAGAACTTTCACCAATTTACTTTCACTAAACTTTCTAAAAAAAACTTAAGAACACAACTTTTATCACTTTCTTTTTCTTTCCTCCATTTTACTCAACTTGAGAACACAATTTTACTCAACTTGATACCACAATTATTGATTAAGATCCTCTCAAGTTTACTTTGAACATGATAGATTTGCTAGGCCATATTATTCATGTGTACATGTATCAGGCTAAAGCCCGTTTCTAGAATAGTCTATGTAACCATATATATTGTACGATGTTATTATGGAATAGATCACAAAACGTTATACCATTACATGGTATCAGCCAAAATCACACGATCCAATAAAACAAAACCCTAGAAACACCCTAAAACGTCCGTCCCATAATCACCATAACTCTCGTTCCATGTTTACCTCATATCTGCCTTCTTGTTCCTGTGTGTGTTGGTGAATTATGCTAAGGTCACAAATACACAAGCCTTTACAACTGTGATGATTCGTGCATTAGGTCATGATCAAAGCTAGTCTGATAATTTATACGCCCTTACTGTCAAACATATTTTTCGTTTCAATCCACCAAACCAGCCCTAAACAAGTATCATAATGACTGCTACAAACATCTCTAATGTCGTACCACTCTTCGAAAATCTGTCAATTGTCACACATCACCATCTTCTCATACAAGTCCCGGTTAAGCTCGATCTTGACATCTGGAATTATGGTTCATGGGAGTTCTTTTTTGGCCAACTTTTCTCTAGCTATGACGTGTACTATATTCATGGCCCTACCAATGAACCCTATGCAAGTAACCCCACACCTCCCACACAAGCAGAGAGGAGCCAGTAGGGGGGCTGGCGGGTGCTCGGCCCCCCCTAACCGGCCTAACTACGCAGCTTGTAGCTTATAAAAAACCATGATGAAGATGAACAATGGAAGAAGAAATAACATAATAGAAGAAAAAGAAACTACAGAAGAAGAAAAATAGTAAAAAGAAGATGAGGAAGATGATAGAAAGAGAATTAATGTTGCTTTTATTACTACTATTAAATTGTACTGTATTTGCTTTTTGTCTTCCCGATGTGACTTTGTTTTTCTTTTGGCAGTAAACAAAACAAAACAAACTTTTATTGGTATACCGAATGTGCTTTTGAGATACCGATAGTTTTAAAAGACAATTGGTGGTCTCTCTTTTTCATTTTGTATAAAAGGTTAATATACAAACATAGAACATTTTACTCTGAAGAGATAATATACAAGATGTTACATCTATGTTACATATGATTTGATTTTTTTATTATATAAAAAATGATTACGATCTTACATATTTCTATAAATAGTTGATATACTAACAATACATTTTTTAAATCGCACCCGACCCACTCAAGCGACCTTACTTGTTGCTCGTTATTTTTTCTTCTCGATTATGTAAGGAACCACTTTAGTGATACAGTTGGGTCTCTTTGCTAGTTTTCTTCACTTTCTCATCTTGTCGAGTACGTATTACAGTTGTTTCAGATATTTATGGAACGTCATATTATATCGTTCATATGTAAAGGAACCACATTGTTCTATGCACTTTATGTTATTATACGAATTATTTACGGCCCCCTCAATACAAATTTCTGGCTCCGCCTCTGCACACAATAAGAACTCAAAGTAGACAAGATAGTTCTCTCATGAATTTTTACCATTCTTTCGGACCCACTTCAAGTGAGGTTGGCAGTGAAACGTCCAAAATACGCTAAGGAAGCTTGGGATCTCATCACCGACATTGTCAAAGACAACAAGCGGTCTCATACCCATGCCTTGAAGGCGGAGTTGTGATCCGTAAAACTTGGTCATCTAAGCATGGAAGCCTACTTTAAGAAGACCGATTCGCTCGTTACCATTCTCAAGAGACTTGATTCTCAGGTTAATGATGAAGATGTTGTTCATTATGCTCTCGAAGGTCTACCCGACAAGTATGATCAAGTGTGTGGCATTATGCATCACAAGGACACGTTTCCCGATCTAAAGATGGCTCGTATGATGCTAATTACCGAAGAGATGAGGTTAAAGTCCAAGTCTCTCGCACTTCCTGTGGATTCGTCCTCGTCTTCTCCTATGGTCCTTATGGCTAAAACACGTACTTTCTTTCACCCGTCTAATCCTCAAGTTAAGTCGTGGCGTCCATGTTATAACATTGTTAAAGGTATGTGTCGTTTTGGTGACGGTTGCAAGTTTGTTCATGATGTTAATGTTAAAACTAGCATGCAGACTGATGAAACGAAGGCAATACTAATACAGAGGATGTTTTGCTTAAACTGTTGCCACGTTTGGGACATAATGGTCACGTGGAGACATGCACTGGAACAACTAATAATATGCCTAAGACCTCTCTTAGTCCTACTGCCTTTTAATTTCCACTAATCCTAACCCAAGCGTAATATCCTATCCACCAACAGCCCAGTACACTCTCCCTATTACACGTATCGGACCCCCACCAGGCCGTACCTGATTTTATATATATAATAATACAAAATTTTAGGTTTAAAATAGCAGTGCAGTTTATATATTATTATAATCTAATTACCTCATCATCTTTGATCAGTATTATATCAATTTAATCATCTTATAGTCATAAGATATCGGGTATATGGTTAAATTATTGTCACGCATGCATGGGCTTACAACTTATACAGCTTTTTTAACCAAAGATGTGTAGTAACTTAAGAAAAAGTTGTCATTTAGTGACACACAAAACATTGTCGATGAATGCAAATAAAATGTCACAGAGATATAAAAGTGTAAACACTACAACAATCGGATGGACATGCGAGGAGCCTTTCGCCGGGGACACCATGTCCCCGGCGAAAGTCACTAAACGACAAAATAAAATTTGACGTGGCACATAAATACGCTGACTTGTTACGGAAAATTCAACGGATACTTTCGGCGGGGACATGTCTCCGGCGAAAATAAGTTTGATTTTTATCAAACTTTGACCGGCTGGTCAAAAATTCAACGTAATCTTTCTCCGGGGACATGTCCCCGCTGAAAGACTTTTTTACGTTTACCAAAATTTGACCAAAATCCAAGGCATGCTAATTGTGCGCGGGAAAATTCCCGCCAAACCTTTCCCCGAGGACATGTCCCCGACAATAGTAATATTTACAAAAAATACACTTTATTGCAACTATTAATACATAACTAAAACCCCGATGCTTGGAAAAACATAAATAACCCAATCGTCAATTCTCACAAAACACACGTAACAATATAATGGCTGATTACACGCCAGAAAAAGAGTGGTCACTGGTTTTATCGTCGATATATCTCTTTACTCGAGTTCTTGATACGTATGGTGTTGGAGGAGAAAACACGCTGGAAGCTGAAGCAATGTTTGAGTAGTTCGTCAAGCAAAGGAAGGAAAAATATGAAGCTGAAAAAAGCCCGTTCGATTACACATTTGATGATGCGGGAAATAGGGTAACAAATCTTGAAGCATTGTTTGAAAAGTTCGTCAAGCAAAGGAAGGGAAAAGATGGTGCAGGTTCTAGCAGAGCGGGAAGTAGCAGGGAAAACAATTGAATGGGCGATGTTTGTTATGGTCTATACGTATACCATAGCACCTATACTCGGCCGTTTAACATGATACGTATACCATAGCACCTATACTCGGCCGTTTAACATGATACGTATACCATATCACCTATAGTTGGTCGTTTAACATAATACGTATACCATAGCACCTATATTCGGCCGTTTAACATGATACGTATACCATAGCACCTATACTCGGCCGTTTAACATGATACGTATACCATAGCACCTATAGTTGGTCGTTTAACATGATACGTATACCATAGCACCTATACTCGGCCGTTT